>JAJOOF010003319.1:0-22484 GCA_029582545.1 Solanum lignicaule | reverse complement strand
GGGAATTGACTTGGTCCCAAAGTTAGGGTTCCTAAATATTCTCTAAAAGATAGACATTCACTATATTTATAACATTCCTCTTGAATGTTTAATTCATAGATAATGTGTCTCGTTAAAAATATTACTTAAAAAAATTAAAAAAGAAAAACTCTAGTGAAGGAAAAGAGTACACATATCTAATAATACGCATCTAGGTTGCCTCGTTAAAAAACCTTGCAAGAAAAATTCAGTGGGACAAGACCTCACAAAGGAAAAAGAGTACAACGCGTATTAACTCCCCCTAGTGAGAATATCTATCCAAAGAATTGAATCTTCGCATTACAAATTTGTGCACCATTTTCTAGAAAGTTGCAGTTGGTAGAGACTTGGTGAATAGGTCAGCCACATTGTCACTTGAACGAATCTGTTGCACATTTATATCACCATTCTTTTGGAGCTCATGTGTGTAGAAAATCTTTGGCGAATGTGCTTTATTCTATCTCCTTTTATGAATCATCCTTTTAGTTGTGCTATGCATACTGCATTATCTTCATATAAAATAGTGGATATTTTATCACACTTCAAGTCACATTTTTTCTCGAATGAGATGTATTATGGACCTCAACCACACACATTCTCTACTTGCTTCATGAATAACTATTATCTCAGCATGATTTGAGGAAGTGACTGCGATAGATTGCTTTGTAGATTTCCAAGATATGACAGTACCCCATATATAAACACATAGCCTGTTTGAGATCGAACTTTGTGTGGATAAGATAAATATCTGCATCAGCATAACCAACAAGATTGGGACTACAATTGTTAGAATAAAATAAGCTTATGTCTCCTAGTAGAAGCAGAACTATACCTTGCTAACAAATTAACAGGAAAGGCTATATCAGGCCTTGTAGTATTGGCAAGATACATTAGTGCACCAATTGCACTAAGACCTGGTACTTCAAAATCAAGAATTTCCTCATTTTCTTTTTCTTGAGGTTGGAATAGATCCTTATTCACATCAAGTGAACGAACAACCATCAGAGTACTTAATGGATGCGCTTCATCCATACAAAATCTTTTCAACACTTTTTCTGTGTAGGCATATTGATGAACAAAAATACTATTTGTTAGATGCTCAATTTGCAAATCAAGACACAATTTTATCTTTTCAAGATCTTTCATCTCAAATTCGTTCTTTAAATAATCAATTGTCTTTTGAAGTTCTATTGGAGTTTCAATAGGTTTATGTCATCAACATAAATAGCAAGTACAACTAATTCTGATGTTATTTTCTTTATAAAAACATATGGACAAATTGCATCATTTGTATAACCTTCCTTAAAGAAATACTCACTAAGACAGTTATACCACATGCGTCCAGATTGCTTCAAACCATACAATGATCTTTATAATTTAATTGAATACATTTCTCGAAATTTTGAACTACATACCTTAGGCATCGTAAATTCTTCGAAAAGTTTCATGTATATCTCATTATCAAGTGATCCATATGATAGGTTGTAACCACATTCATCAAATGCATTTCAAATCTCTCATGGACTGTGAACTAATGAGATAGCACAATGTTATTACATCCATAACGGGTGAGTATATCTCTTCATAATCGATACCAGGCATTTATGAAAATTCTTGTGCAACAAGACGTGCTTTATACATTTGTATTTCATTTTTCTCATTCTTTTTCGCACAAAAAATCATTTACAGCCAACATGTTTAATACCACTAGGTGTCTGAATTATAGATCCAAAAACTTTACGCTTTATAAGTGAATTAAACTCTGATTGAATTGCTTCTGTCATTTTGGCCAATCATTTTTTCATCGACATTCTACAACATATTGAGGTTCAAGATCCTCACTATCTTGCATGATATTTTTTGCAACATTATATGCAAAGACATAATCAACCACTAATTTTGATCGATTCAGATTAGTTTCAACATCTCTTGAATTTATGGATAATTTATTATTTCCTTGAGTCTCAAGCTCGTTGATTCCTTCATGGATATCAGAATTATTCAAATTTTGAACTTCCATATGAGATTCTTTCATAGTGTCATCTTGGACTTTAATTTTTCTTTTTCTAGGATTTTGATCTAGAACCCAATGGTCTACCATGCTTTAGGTAACGTGCTATGAAACTATAAAATAAGAAAAAGGAGAAAGTAGAGAGAAGAGAGAAGCCTTGTAATTTCTCTTGAGGGATAATTTTACAATGAAGAGGACCCCTTTATTTATAGGGGAAATTGACTTGGTCCGAAAGTTAGGATTCCTAAATATTCTCTAAAAGATAGGCATTCATTGTAATAAATCCAAATTGCTCACTAAATTGATAAGAGAACGAAACGCGATTACAACTTTAGAATCGTAATTGCAATAGCTAAACTACTAATTACAATGGAAATATGAAAATAACAAGTAACTAAGATAGAGATAAGAACTGGGATGAGAAACTTAGACTCTAGAAGAAAAAGAGAGGAGCAAACGTTTTTCTTCAATATATATAACTCTTCTATGTTAACTCTAAGACCTATTTAACCAATTGATAATTGGACCTAGATCCCAAATAAAACTCTTTAATATTTTAATCAGCCCAATAATCTTAAATGGACCCGTCTCATTCACCCCTTCCAGCCCATAGACCCTTATGTAGTTAGTACCATTCCCAACAATACTCCCGCCCTCAATGAGAACCTTGTGGTTCGATTCAAGGAATGAAAAATAGTTATGAATATCCAGCCACATAGTGAGACTAATCCAGCAAGCGCTACCATGTATCCATGATTTACCCATTTTCTTAAGTTGTAACAATTTTTTAAATTGTAACTCAAAGAAATTAGGCAAAATGATCTGATGGACCCTTGTACTTGTATGAGTTTGTATTCTGAATCCTTCTACTTAAACATTTGTCAACTGAACCCCTAAACTCAATTAAAATAAAAATTTTAAACCCTCTGACCATTGACCGATCTTACGTTGCATTTGTTTTGCTGAGTCAATTATAGAGCGTGATATCACACTTGTGAAAGGGAGTGGAAACATGAATTTACTTGAAAAAATTAAATAAATAATAAAATGTAATTAGAAAAACACAAAAGTGCCCAACCCTCCCGTTTATTCCGCTACATCTCACATCTCCTCCCTATTTCTTCCATTGAACCTCCGTCGTCAATGACTGCGGGTTTTTTTTCCAGATAATTGCATAAACAAAACTAAACAACAAACCTTATTGATTGCTCACAAGTGAGCCAAAGGTCCTATTGTCTAATTTCACTAATAGCTATTGCAAAAATAGAAGCTAACAATTGGAGGATTTGGAACAAATTTGGTCACTTCATCTTTTTCTTCCTTGAAGCGAACATGATGATTCACACGATGAACAAACTTTCAACATTTCAAGCTTCGTCTGATTTGTTATAAGCATTTTAGTCTTCATCTTCACATAGAAAAATTCAATTTCAACAGCCGAAACAAGCCTCACGAATAGAGCAACAGCCTTCCTCTTGTCACTCATTAGCTTATTTGTTAGAGACAAAGATGTTCAATGAAGAACATCGCTAGCTGAGGAAGAATAACCATAGCAAACCCTAAAAATGAAATCAATTCCTGTTGATTGTGATTGAGGGTTGGGGGAAGTGCAGGAAATCAAAGAGAGAAATATCAATTTTTAAATATTTTTTTAATAGAAACTTATTTTTTTTGCCTTTTATTTAATATTGGTTAATAAAAAAATATTTATTAGGAATTAGGACAATTATGACATTATTATATGTGACATGGATATGACATGTCATTTATGTTAAAGAGAGTGAGCTACACACATAGGTGGAAGGGTTTAACAGTCTCATTTTAATAGAGTTTAAGGGTTCAGTTGACAAATGATTAAGTAAAAGTGTTCAGAATACAAACTCATATAAGTACAAGGGTCCATCAGACCATTTCTCCAAGAAATTAATGTAAGTGTTACACTGGAAAACTCTATGTCGTATGGTATGACTCTTCTGCAATCTGAAAAATAAAAGCATGGGGGCATCATGTAGCCTGTAGACACTAAGTCCAAAATGAATCCACCAATTACACAACACTTCATATTTATGTGCAACTCTTAGGAATTGCCTTTTCAAAATGGAAGCATAAATTCTTTGAATTTTTCAATCCTCTCAAAAGCAACAACCAAATTGATATCAAGTAACTAACGAGAATCATGGTTCCCTGGAATTGCTAAACTTACCACTATACAGTAGAGTAGAACTAATAAAATTTCTTGTCGATGAGTCATGGAAACTTGCTTTAACCTAATCCATAGCCTCAAGATTGGTGTAGATATTAGCAAATGATGCCATGAAAGATATGACTTGAACCAAGTGTTGGAATGTATGCGTCCACTTAAGTCGATGGAACCAGGTCCTCAACACAGTTACAGTAATAGACAGTAAAGAACAAATGCTGAAAGTAAAGATTGACAAACAACTTTACGTGGAAACCTCCTTGTTCAAGGGAGTAAAACCACGACCTGCCTCAACAGAACTTTTCAAACTGTTTCCACTAATCTTCTTAAGCAAAAGTAAAAGCTAGTTTACAAAAAGGCTAATCTCCACACTAAGCAATACCTCTTATCACTTAGTTGAGCCAGAGCAGATACCACTCTGCCCACTATACTAATCATAACCAATTAATATAGACTTTAGAGTAAGATACTAAGTTACCCTTAACTTAGTTCTTACAATGATTCACACAAGTTTGAAACGTTTCTATCACAGGTGAAACGATTCCTTCAATATACGCACTATTACAAGCAACCAAAATTACAGCAGAAACAGAAAGCAATAGAAACACTTCTATCAAGTCCTTTGCTATTTTTGAAACTTGATGGTATCGCTCTTTGAATGAATGATGAATATTGTTGTTTGTTGTTTGATATATACCATGAAGAGTTATTACCCAACGTACAAACAACCTCGTCGCTCCTGATTGGTGAAGTACTCTGCAGCTTCACCAACTTCCTGACACGGACAGTTTTTACAGTTGTACAACATTTTGCTACTGGACGAGTATTCATACTCTACAGAGGACCAGGTCCCTGCAATTGTGAGGAGATCATCAAAACATCTGGGAGCATAAGCACTTATCACTTTCCCCATTTTTGATGATGACAAACAACCTGCATATCTTCTCTCGTGAGGCCAATAAACAATCATTCAAATAGACAGTACACAACAACTGTACACAGGAACTGGTGTTCCCTCTTAATCAGCTCCCTCTTAATCCCTGAACCAATGGCAACCAGAAACTTCCCCCTTTTGACATCATTGAAAAGGTGAAGAAGTAAATATATCTAAGTTAAAACATAAGGCAATCAAGAATTCAGGGCCACGGGCCACACAGAACATGAGTATGAAAGCAAAAAGAGAATATAAAAACACACATGAACAGGGCAAAGACAAATATAAGATTTGATCACAAATACTGACCACTGAAGCCAGTCAAAACAACCACATAGCCACAAAAGTAATAATATAAGTCTGGATAGACACAGCAAAAGAGAAACAAGACTCTTTTAGGACGGAGGGGGAGGAGGATTTAAAGTGAGCATTAGCAGCAACATCCTCTCATTTACACTATCATGAGACTGAATGAGTTGCTTGCTTAGGGACTTAATTTCCTCACTAAGAGAGGCATTTGTCTGTAGCAGGATGGTGTTTTCAACCCTCAATGCTTGGAGCACCTGCTCATGACCCTCACTGCTACCAGGTCTCCTTGGGATAGCCTTTTGCAATTCAGACTTGAGCCTAATGATCTCAACATCCTTGTCGCTCAAAATCTTGGTGAGATCAGTCACCTCCCTTTTAAGAGTGGTCTGCTATTCCAGAACATCTGCTACCTGAGATCTACCCCTAACTAATCCCTCAATGCACTCATATTCAGTAGAGTAGACATAGTGAACGTCTACTTGGTGGTACCAGGTACCCATTTTCCCAAAGGAACTTCGAAATGATTGAACACAAGATTTAGCAGATACCTATCTAGAATTTCGTGCTTAGCCTCTTTCCAAGTCATGACCCTGTGCATGTGTTCCAACATGATGGCGGGGAGATTGATTTCGTTAAGTTTATCAAGTTTCTCTATGAGAAAGAGATCGGCAGCAGATGCCACTATTCTCTTTTCAGATCTGGGTACCAACACCTTATTGATGAATTCAAACAACAACTGATATGACCCTTTGAGAAATTTCTTAGGCAGCCCTGCCGTCTTGACGTCTCCACATTTAGTGGAACTTTTAGTGAAGCTGTTGGACGGCTTACACCCTTCAATCGTCCTTATTCCTTCTATGGGCACCCCTAAAATGATTCCCAAGGTTTCTTCATCCAACCTAATCTCCACATCCTTTACAGTGGTCGTGATTCCACCTCCTTCCAGAAGTTTCATTTTGTAGTAGAACTCACGTACCTCTGGCTCTTGTAGGTACGGAGCTGGGGGATCAAAAAGATGGTTCCAACCTTGAATAGAGACGACATCAAAAAGGTTTGCCATGCCAGGCTTGGTTAAAATGTCATAGTCAAAAACTTTTCCATTCAAAACTTTTGATGCTCCATTTTCTCTATCCACTCCACCCTCGTCATCTCCTTTTCTTCACTCTATTTTTGAACCCTGTGACCAGGTCCCTTTACGGGTTTAGGTTTTGTAGCCACATGTTTTCTAACTTTTTCCCTTTTTACAGGGGATTTCTTTGAAACTGTCACTTTCTTCGATTTTACCCTTTCTTCCTCCGCTTCTTTTCTCCTTTTAGCAACGTATGCAGCAGCGTCATCTGACTCAGTTTCACTAGACCCAATAGCCAGGGGAGTAGAGGCAGGTTGTTCAGGTTCAAGCCCTTCTCTTCTCTTCTTCCTAGTTCTCTCAATCTAGGCTTTGCTTGCCGCAGTATCACTCCCCATAACCTTTTGTGTTTCGCTCCTTGTAACATACATCCTTTTGTCCCTTTAGAGTGAGACAGAACCAACTTTCCTTTCCCCTTTCTTTGTCGCTCCTTTTCTCGTTCAGCAGATTTACCAACAATGTCAATCTCAGACGTGTTTTTAACTGTTTCCAACTCAGGAACATTTACTTGAGATTGATTTCCTCCTCGCATTCCCCTTGAGCTCCTTCTTAATGGGACCTCTTCTTCTTCTTCCTTATCGCTCTCAAGATCAAAGGATTTTAGTGTTTGGTCAAAGATAGGCTCACTTCTGTGAGGGACCTGATCTGGTGATTCCAGTTTGTGTTCTAGAAGAGTAGGTTGAACATCTCCTCTGAGTGAGGTCAAGCTTTGAACAGCCACCAGTTCCGCTCCTGCAGCTAGAATACATGATTTCGGACCCTTCCCTTCAAGTAGATCCCCTTCAAAAAGTCTCTCAGACATGGTAGATGACACAACCAATTAAGACCCGACTTTCGTTACCTCAGAGATAAGTTCAGCATCAGGTTTTTCCATAGATTGCACCTCTGTGTTCTGAGATTTTTCACCAGATAGCACTAGGGTGGGGGATCAGACCAACATATCATCATAGAGAAGAACAGGGAAGGCTATGACTCCAGTTAAGAAGTGAAGACTCAGCCATTTCACTAACCCCACAGACTGGAGTTGAGGGAGATTCCTCAGGTGTAGGAATGGAGAAGTTTAATGAACTAGGGTTTTCAACTTCTTGGGAGAGGGGAACCTTTGAAGAGGAAACTGAGTTAGACATTTTGAAATAAAAGGAAAATTGTTATTGAGAGAGAATTAGTGAATCTTCAAGGAAATATGTTTGAAGAACTTAGTGTTTGACTCACTAATTGATGTAGTATATATAAAAAAAAAATTAAAAGGGCATCGGGTCCCCAACAGTAGCGACTGGTGGTTTTAAAGCGAAAAGACGTTAGAAACTGACGTGATGAATGGGCGAGGGACGCGTGGCAGTGATGTTGACAGTTAGACAATGTAGCATATGTGATACTAACCTTAAGAGGACCAGGTTTTCTTCTCAGTCTGAAACTCTACCCGTGTGACTAATCTTCCCTTCAGCTAGACACACCATGAATGTATACCTGCATTAAGGTACCAGAAGTGAATTCTTTTATGACAAACATTAAAACAAGTATAAAGACATGCCCTCCTCAACATAATCAATAAAAAGGATCTTTGTGCAAATTTTGTCAAGGAGTCAGGTAATTTTGCGCATCCCTAGCCTCATCCTGTTTTTTATGAAGGATTTTTTACTTAATGGCTTCGTAAAGATATCAACCAGCTGATCTTCAGTCTTGCAAAACTTCATCACCATATTTTTCTTTTCCACATTGTCCTTTAGAAAGTGATGCCTCACATCTATGTGCTTTGTCCTCTTGTGCTGGACAGGATTTTTGGCCATGTTCATGGCACTAGTGTTATCACAAATGAGAGAAATGGTGTCTCTGAGTACACCAAAATCTTCTAGCTGCTGCTTAATCCATAGTAGTTGTGGACACCATGATGCAGCAGCCACATACTCTGCCTTTGCAGCAGAGAATGCCACGGAATTCTGATTTTTGGTTCCCCATGAAATCAAAGCTGATCCTAAGAAGTGTGCCATGCCTGATGTGCTTTTTTGATCAACCAGAAAACCTGCATAATTAGCATAACCTATAAGATCAAAAGAGTCACTAGTAGGGTAGAAGAGGACCAGGTCCTGAGTTCCCTTCAAGTATCTCAGGATACGTTTGGCTGCCTTCTGGTGAGACTCATTTGGTGTTGCTTGAAACCTTGCACACATCCCTACGCTGAACACTATGTCTGGCCTGCTTGCAGTGAGGAATAGAAGTGATCATATGATTCCCATGTACATGGTTTGATTTACCTCCACACCATTTTCATCTATATCAAGTTTCACACTTGTGCTCATGGGAGTATCCATCACCTTTGCTTCGAGCAGATTGAATTTCTTGAGCAGCTCTTTGATGTACTTCTCTTGGCATATTGAAGTGCCTTGAGAGGACTGTTTGATCTGCAAGCCTAGAAAGAAAGTGAGTTCCCCCATCATGCTCATTTCGAACTCACTACTCATCAAATCAACAAACTCTTTGCACAGTGAGTCTGAAGTGGCTCCAAATATGATATCATCCACATATACCTGCACAATTAACAATTCCTTACCTCTGGATTTTAAGAACAAGGTATTATCAATTTTACATCTCTTGAACCCATTGGTGAGGAGAAACTTTGACAGGCGTTCATACCAAACTCTGGGAGCCTGTTTTAACCCATACAAAGCCTTGTCCAATTTCAGCACATGATTGGGCAGTTCTGCATCTTCAAAGCCTAGAGGTTTCTTGACATATACTTCTTCCTTCAGGTTCCCATTAAAGAAAGCACTCTTGACATCCATTTGAAACAATTTGAATTCCATGTGAGCGGCGAATGCTATCAAGATTTTGATGGCTTTCATTCTGGCTACAGGAGCAAAGGTCTCATCATAATTAATTCCCTCTTCTTGGTTGTAACCCTATACCACAAGTCTTGACTTATTTCTAGTAATGATCCCATGCTCATCAAGTTTGTTTCTGAAGACCAATCTAATCCCAATAATGGTTCTGTCAAGTGGTCTGGGGACTAGGTGCCACACCTTGCTTCTCTCAAACTGATGAACCTCCTCCTGAATTGAAGTTACCCAGTCTACATCCTTCAAAGCTTCCTTGATGTTCTTGGGTTCAATGGATGATATGAATGCTGAATGTGCAACTAGATTTCTAGATTTAGACCTAGTTTGAATTCCTGAGTCAAGTGGAGAGATGAGATTGTCTAATGGATGTGAAGATTGATGTTTTCATCCAGACTTTTTGGTAATCTCTTCTTCTCTGTCAGCATCAGAATCACCTTCATCTTCTTCAAGATTTTGAGACAATATTTCATGTGAAGGACCTGAGGGACCAGGTCCTTCTGAAAGAAAGCACTTTTGTTCTCAATCTTTTTCTCCGATTCATCAAACTTAACGTGCATGCTTTCTTCAACACAGAGAGTTCTTTTGTTGAACACCCTGTATGCCTTGCTTGTAGATGAGTACCCAACAAATACTCCCTCATCACTTCTGGCATCAAACTTGCCTAAATCATCCTTTCCATTATTTAACACAAAACATTTGCACCCAAATGGCTTGAGATGAGCAATTGAAGGTTTTCTATCATTTAACAACTCATAAGGTGTTTTCTTGATAATAGATCTGATAAGACACTTATTTGTCACATAGCAAGCTGTATTAACTGCTTCAGCCCAAAAATTCATTACAACTCCTGAATCAATCAACATAGTTCTAGCAATCTCCTCCAGAGTTTTGTTCTTTCTTTCAACAACTCAATTTTGCTGAGGAGTTCTTGGTGTTGAGAAGTTATGATTGATTCCATTTTCCACACAAAACCCATCAAGTTGAGAGTTCTCAAACTCTGTACCATGATCAGATCTGACACTGGCTATCTTGCAATTTATCTTCAATTGGATGGTTTTGGCGAATGTGATCAATTGTCCAGCCGTCTCATCTTTCGTCCGCAGGAACATCTCCCAAGTAAACCTGGAAAAATCATCAACAGTGAAAATAATATATTTCTTACCTCCTCTACTTTGGATTCTGATAGGTCCATACAAGTCCATGTGAAGTAGCTCTAGAGGTCTGGTTGTACTGACTCCCTTCTTGGCTTTAAATGATGACTTCGTTTGTTTTCCTTTAGCATAGGCATCACAAACTTTATCATTTGAAAACTTCAGCTTTGGCAATCCAAGAACCAGGTCCCCTGTAATGAGTTTGTTTAACAAAGAAGTACTTATATGACCCAGACTTCGGTGCCACAGTTCTGCATCATCAGTTTGAGCACTATGACAAGACAAATCGTCTCCTTCAATAGAGTCAAGATCTGCAACATACATATTCTTGACTCTAGTAGCAGACATAACAACTCATTTGCTTATACAGTTTGTAACCAGACATTTATCAGCCATGAACTTGACTTCATTTCCTTTATCACAGATTTGAGACATACTCAAAAGATTGTATTTTAGACCCTCCATATAGTGTACATTGTTTATCGAATTATCAGTAGATCTCCCTATCCTGCCAATATCAAAGAAAGAACCCTTCTTTCACCACCAAACGACACACCACCACATTGGTGTGCTTTCAAAGAGAGGAAGTTTGAAGTGTCTCCAGTCATGTGCCTTGATCATCCACTATCCATGTACCAGCACTGACTCTTTCCTCTCTTCTGCATAAGAATCACTTGTTAGATTTAGGAACCCACTTCAGACGGAGTTCCCAATAACTATCAAAAGGCTTGATAAGAAACCTTCCTGTCCAAGGGGTCAGAGTGTTCTTACTGAAATGATGACGGGGACCAGGTGCCTTGTGTCCCTTGTCATTGATGACAAATTTCACATACTTTTCTTTTACTTTTCTTTAAGATGACCATTACGACCACGGTGGGTGCACAATAGATTATCAAATACAAACACATATTTACTATGAGGATTATAAGGTGGTTCTATTGGTCTGCATGCCAACCCTTTCTTTCCATTGAAACTCTGATTAGACAGGTTAGAGAGTATCTTAGAGGAGTCAGTCCACTTTAGAGAGTGGTTTAACTCATCCTTGACCCTACTCAGATCCTTCCTCAATTGGGAATTTGTTTCAAGAAAAGCAACTAGCTTAGCCTCAGAGATTTTAAGCTTTTTTTCCAATTCTTCCTCAAAAATGCTAAGCTTTCTCTTTCCACCTATTGAGGTACTAGGGTCCTCCTCAGGTGTTATGTTGCTGGTTTCTAGAGTACCTATCCTTACACTCATTTTAGAAACTTAAGACATGAGATCAGAGTTCTCATCCTCACACAAACTTAGTTTTTCATTCAACATTAAGTTTTCAGTAGTTCATTCATCAACAGAGTCAATAAGCAGGGTTGCAAGTTTCCTTAATTTTTCAACAGGAAGAGTATCTAGATCATCCTTCAGATCAAAGAGAGTTACCTCGTCTGAATCCTCTTCATCATCAAATTTTGCCATCAAGGAGAAAATGGAATTGAAAACGCTTTCATCATCTTTAATAGCCATCATTGAAACATCCTCATGACTTTCTGCATCTTCTTCTGTTCACTTGAATCATTTCCCCAAACAGCAAAGGCTTTTCTCACCAACCGATCAGCATATGCCTTCCTTCGAGCATGGTCTGGGACCAGGTCCCTCTTACGAGGTCTGGTGTCATGAGTCTCCTGCTTTTGACTGGGACAATCACTCATGAAGTGACCAGGTTGCCACATTTATGACATAGGTCATTTGCAGTAGTAGTTCTGCTGGCAGAGGTTTTCTTTTGGAAGCTTTCATGCTTCTTTATGATCTTCTGAAATCTTCTAGTGACATACGCCATCTCATCCTCCTCTTCAGTTACCTCAGTTTTAAGATGTTCTCAAGGCAATGGACTTCTCCTTCTTTCCTTCATTCATCGTCGTTCCCAGTTTCTTGTTTAGCTCGTAGGTCTGAAGGTTCCCAATCAGTTCATCCATGGGAAGAGTCATCAGATCCTTAGCTTTTGTTATGGCATCCACCTTGCTTTCCCGAGATTTAGAAAGCACCTTAAGAATCTTGCGGACCTGCTTGGTAACAGGGATAGGCTCACCCAGGCACCTGATCTCGTTGGATAGAGGTGAATCTTGAGTTCATCTCAAAGATAGTTTCACCCTCTTTCATAACGAAATTTTCATACTGAGTGGTGAGCATGTCAACTTTAGACTATTTCACTCGTTGTGTTCCTTCATGGGCCATTTGAAGATAGTCCCATATCTCCTTGGCAGTCTCACAAGCAGATATTCTGTTGTATTCGTCTGCTTCAATTCCACATACCAGAATCATTTTTGCCTTGTAGTTCTTTTCAATTTTTTTCCTATCTGTCTCATTGTAGTCTTTTCTGGTTTTGACAACAATAGTGGTAAGCTCTTCATCCTTCACCTCTTTTGTAGGAATATATGGTCCATCAAAGATAATGTCCCACAACTCAGAGTCCTCAGCATTGATGTAGTCGTGCATTCGATTCTTCCACCAGCCATAGTATTGTCCATTAAAACATGGTGGCCTGGTAGAAGACTGACATTCTTCCATATTGGGTGGAGCAGTTATTCCTTCTGGATCTTTTCTGTTCTTGGTGTTAACCAAATTGAAAAGTCAAGCTCTGATACCACTTGTTAGAATGTATGCGTCCACTTAAGTCGATGGGACCAGGTCCTCAACACAGTTACAGTAATAGACAGTAAAGAACAAATGCTAAAAGTAAAGATTGGCAAGCAGCTTTATGTGGAAACCTCCTTGCTCAAGGGAGTAAAACCACGACCTGTCTCAACAAAACTTTTCAAACTGCTTCCACTAATTTTCTTAAGCAAAAGTAAAAGCTAGTTTACAAAAAGAGATTAGCTTGCTAATCTCCACACTAAGCAATACCTCTTATCACTTAGTTGAGCCAGAGCAGATACCACACTGCCCACTATACTAATCCTAACCGATTAATATAGACTTTAGAGTAAGATACTAAGTTACCCTTAACCTAGTTCTTACAATGATTCACATAAGTTTGAAACGTTTCTATCACAAGTGAAACAATTCCTTCAATATACACACTATTACAAGCAACCAAAATTACAGCAAAAACAGAAAGCAATAGAAACACTTCTATCAGGTCCCTTGCTATTTTTGAAGCTTGAAGGTATCTCTCTTTGAATAAATGATAAATATTGTTGTTTGTTGTTTGATATATACCATGAAGAGTTATTACCCAACGTACAAACAACCTCGTCGCTCCTTATTTGTGAAGTACTCTGCAGCTTCACCAACTTTCTGACACGGACAGTTTTTACAGATGTACAACATTTTGCTACTAGACGAGTATTCATAATTTGCAGAGGACCAGGTCCCTGCACTTGTGAGGAGATCATCAAAACATCTGGGAGCATAAGCACTTATCACCAAGGTTGAAATCTTCAGTACAACATCATCGTAATATTCCACTTTCCATTCTAGAGAAATTATCATCGATTTGTCAATTGCTTCACCAATATCTCCATCTTCACTCTTCAGAATAGGTGTAGAATGTGGCAAGGACCTGAAAAACCCTGACCCTAACTTCTTTATCCAATCCAACAAAGTAACGTATCCACGAGAAAAAACTAGACCGTTATAGTTCGTATAAGTAAATATATCAGATTGTACTACTGGTGCATCGAATTGCTCAAAACGTTAGTAATATCATTATAAAGACCCATCAATGAATTATCCATAAACTCTCCCGGTAACTTGTAAGTGGAATAAGAAGTGTTGAAAGCACCATAACTTTGAATATCAATCTCAACTCCACCGGCACACGCCATTTCACACAACTGTGCAGTGTAACCTGTACGTTTTTTAGCAGCCGCGTCAAGCAATTCACATACATTTGATATTGTATCTAAAGGTTCATTATCAATAGACGAACAACTAAAATCATCATGCTCAGTGTCTAGACAATTGGACACATAATTACAAAAGGGAACAATCCATAGTATGACATCACATTCAAAATGGGAACATGTGCATGTCCTCATATGACAACAAACATAAGTGGAAAGTTTATTGCAATTGTCCAAAGTGATACATATTTGCACAAAGAGTATTTGTCTAATATGAAACTCTGCACCTGGACACTTAAATAGTACTGTTACAACACCATTCGCCACAGATTTTGTCTCCAAAAGTAAAGTCTATTACAAAGATATAAGGACCAAGATCGAAGTCAATATAAGGCCAAGGAAGCCTTACTTTATAAGCTAGGCCAAACATAGAAACTATAAGTCTAACAACCTGAATACACAGTGAATGCTTTGAGGAACTTGCATAAATTTCCTGGAGTACTACTTCCTGTATTTTCTCCTAACTAGCACACCCTCTCAAGTTAGACTGGAGTACTTTGTGTATTTTCTCCTCACTAGCACACCCTGTCAAGTTAGACGACAAGAAACTAGGAAGATTGTACTCCTGCCCAGTATCAATCCAATTGCTATTATGTAAACTAAAGTCAAGGTAAGGTGACACTCTAGTTTGTTCACACTCACACATATCTTCAAGAGAATTATGCAAACAAGGAATAGTGTGATGCCGTAAGACACCATCAGATGAATATTTGATTGTAACAATTCAGAAACTCACCTTTGACATTACGGTACATTGGCTAGGAAAAGGAACCAGAGAATCTGATGTATCCCATTTAGGACATTTGACAAACAAAACGACATTATCTCGTGGATTCTCCTCCCCTCAGTATTAGATTCTTTCGTATCAACTAACACCGCAGTAGGCATCTTGGTTTGCAAGCTGACGTCTTCGCTGAAGTTATCTTCGCCTACCTTGGCTACTGTAGTTGCAAATTTTTCTCCCTCGTGGTCTATAATGTTTAGAACATTGATTTCAGAGCTCACTGTTGTGTGATAAATTTTGTTGAACACCTTAGCTTCAATAATGAAAAAAGGTGTTGATACCTAATTCGCTCCCTCTACTAGCTTTGCATTCCCAAGATGAGGTGAGTCCGTGAATGCCAAGGCATCCACATTTTTATACGTCTCTAGAAATTTATCAAACACCTGGTCCACCTTTGAGTTGCCACGAATATCATAAGTAAAATCAAGGGCAGATGAGGCAGGAAAATTACTATGAGGCAATACAACTGATTGTGAAACTATATGGACAGAATTAGCGTAGTCAAAATGAACATGTAATGAATTCGCTAGACGCCTCACTACATCATTGTTGGTTTGTTGTCGAAATTGCTGAACAAATTTACCCTTGAAATGCTTCCAATCCAAAAATAGCTTGTTGCAAAATAAGCTACTGAACCAGGCAAGAGCTTCGCCATCAAGGTAGAATGAAGGAAGCGGAAGCCAGTCATTCTCATTGAAGCCAATGTATGTGAAGTACAACTCGGCCCGAAAAATCCAACTCTCTGGGTTGCCGTCGCCATTGAATCTAGGTAGAACCATCACTGTTGTTGGAGTACAATCGATGAAAACCCGAATTGCTCACTATATTGATAAGAGAACTAAACACGATTACAGCTTTAGAATCCTAATTGCAATAGTCAAACTATTGAAATACAATGAAAATATGAAAATAACAAGTAACTAAGATAGAAATAAAAATTGGGATGAGAAGCTTAGACTCTAGAAGAAGAAGAGAGGAACAAACATTTTTCTTCAATATGCATAACCCTTTTATGTTAACTCCAAAACTTATTTAACCAATTGATAATTGGACCTGGATCTCAAATAAAACTTTCCAACATTTTAATCCACCCAATAATCTTAAATGGACCCGTCTCATTCACCTCTTCCCGCCCATAGGCCCTTATGTAGTTAGTTTCATTCACAACATTCACTATATTTATAACACAATTATTAATCCTTTTGTAAAGTCTTTTTTTTGTGAAATAGAAGAACATCAACTCATCAAGTCTCAACAGGGTGAATAACGTTTGAATTTTTTTTTTAGAAAGTACATGTAAAAATGAACAAAGCAAAATAGATAGAGAACTCTTGTTGAGGATTCTTGACTGTCCATGAAAGTGTGGCCGAATAACAGTAAATAACTTGTAACAACTTGAAAGCTTAAGCAATATTAGTAGTGGAAATCAATGAGATACGAGTAGGGAAAAGCGGTTTATTTCTAGTATCACCCAACGGTAACATTTCCCTATTATCACACCCCTCCGCACAACACTTAATTATCAGTATACTCTGTATATAACAAATATAGATTTGTAACTATTGTGGAGGATCTAGGATACATTCAAGTCCTCTGTTCTGGAGACAAAAGTGAAGAAGATGAATAGAAAAGAAAATGGGTCGGATCTAGATGGGTGAGTTTCTATAGAAATTGGGTATTTAAAATTGGAGTGGGTCATTTAATTCTAAGTTTGATATGTGTCTTTTTATCAAAATTAAGGGTATATTTGTGTCAAAGTATTATGAGAGTATATTTGGACCCAAAGGATAAACATGAGTATATTTAAACATGAGTATATTTAAACTATTTCTAATAATACAGAGACATATTTGACCTTTTCTGTTATATATATATATATATGACACATATTATAAGTTTAAAAAGTATACATGAAAACATATTTTTTCATATTTGACCTTTTTCCGTTTTATATATATGGCACATATTATCAATTTAAAAAGTATACATGGTAATTTTATTTTTATTAATTAAAGGAGATTAAGAAGAAAAAAAATATTTTTTTTTCATTTTTATATTAATTAAAGGAATTTTAAAAGAAAAATAATTAGAAAATAAGTTCCTTAAAAAATATTTTATTAGATTGAAAAAAAAATTGGGATAATTTCGGAGACCTCCCTTCAGGTTTCGCTCTATAATATTCACCTCCCTTGCAGTTTACGATATTACGCCTACCTCCCTTATTTTGGTTCTTTTGTAACCATTCTTTAAACCTATCTAAAATAAATATAAATCAATTATGACTTGACAAATTTACCTTTCTTTATATTAATTTCTTCATATTAATGCATATTATTAAAAACATGACTTATTTAATAAATACTTTAAAAATAAATCAACATAAATAAGTAAGTACTAAAACACATATTATATATATACACGTGTTCTTTTTTCCAAATAAAAATACACATTTCTTCATATTGATCTATTTTTAAAGTATTTATTAAATAAATTATATTTTAAAATAATATGGAAGAACTAATATGAAGAGGGATAAATTTGTCAAATTATAATTAATTTAGATTTATTTTAAATAGATTTAAAGAATGGTTACGTAAAAATCAAAATAAAGGAGGTAAGCGTAATATGGTAAATCACGGAAAGGTGTGTGCCGTAGAGTGAAACCTCAAGGGAAATTTTTAAAATTAACCCAAAAAAAATTTAAAAAAACAATATGTTTATTATGGAAAGAGATATTTTTACCAAAAGTAAAAATAATTTTTTTAATCAGAATATTAACAATAAAGGTATTTTTAGACAAATTATCAATGGAGAATATTTTTTAATTTCCTATAATTTTAAGAACATTTTAAACCTTTATTTTATTAAAAATAATTAATAGAAGATCTTCGCCGAATAATATGAGGATATTGGAAAATCATTTTTAAAATTTGTAAAGAAAAACTGCTTTCTGAGTAAATAAATCATAAATATATATATATATATATATATATATAAGAGAACATTAGACCCGCCTATGTGGTGCTATCACAAATCAGAATTTTTTTTAATTTATTTATTTTTAAAACTAGCCTTCCCCTTTTCATTAAAAATTGTGACATTTATGAAAAGTTGTGACTTTAATGAAGAGTTACGACTATTATGAAAAGTTGTGACTTTTATGAAAAGCTATGACTTTAACGAAGAGTTGCGACTTTTATGAAAATTTGTGACTTTTATGAAAGGTTGTGACCTTTTCAAAGGGTTGCAACTTTTTCAAATAGTTGTAACATTTCCGATAAGACACAATAAATATTTGTTCACACTACCCTTTGTTGTCTATCAATAGAGGGATTTCCTCTCATTTTAAAAGAACGAAAATTTTGAACCTCTTCTTCTTCTTCTTCACAATTAAATATTTGTGTACTTTGCTCCTATTGAGTGGTTCACTGACACCATTGCTTTATGTTATAGATCCTGGTTTGTATTTTTACAGCTATTAATTTATGCTTATGTTATTAACGATAAATGATAAGATGTAATAATTTTCATTTTCCTTTACATTATTAATGTTTATTACTACATAATCTTGAATGTAAGATAACATAGTTTTTAGTTTTAATGACTGATAAATTTTAAGTATTATTTTATAAATTTCATGATATTAAATTCCTGCACGCTTTGCGCGGGTAATTATACTAGTTTATTTAATATAAAATAAAAATATACACTAAAATCAATTAAGTATTATGTTAATAAAATATATGTATTCTGATTCCGTCAAAATAAGATTCTATTTTGCATTGGGAAAAGCAAACTTATGAAATTCATGTTCAAATTCGTCTCTTGAGAATTCAGAAATTTCTTTGATTTTGAAGATGACAACTGAACAACTACTTCTAAGTATCGATCCTTTGGATCTCAAATTTACACGTGAGTTTCTTCTTCTTCTTCCTCTTCTTCAATTTTATCAGTTTTAATTTAACTTGCTAGGGTTTTGACAATTGTTTTTTCTTGTTTCCAAGTTGAACTCAACAAGTCAATTTCCACCTCTTTTCAACTCATCAATAAGACTGATAATCATGTTGCTTTCAAGGTACTATATCATTTTTTTACTTAATCTCCATTTTTTTTTTTTGAAATGGGTTTTGGGGACTAAAAATAGTGTAACTATAGTTAATTAATATGTATACTTAAATTTGTGATTCAACAACAACAACATACAGGGGTTCGAGTCCTGAGTACAGAGAGAATCATGTTGGAGAGCCACCCGAATGGACCCAGCAATGCTCGATCCAAATTTAGTCGGAGTTTCAATATGGGCACCAACCAAAAAAACAACAATATACCTTGTGTAATCTCACAAAGTGAAGTCTGGGTAGGGTAGGGTGTACGCATAACTTATTCACTGTTTTCGATAGATCGAGAAAAACAGTACAAAGTAGATCAAAAAGGAAATACCGGAAATGAAGAAGCACATTAATTTGTGATTCATAAAGTTAAAGTACTTGGTTTGCCTCAAATACTGGTTGAGGGTAATTTTACCTTATAGATTTAGATGATAGAAAAGGCTGAAATCCTTATCTTAACTCAATTATGGATTATTTTTTTTTCATTTAAAAGAATCATAATTGACGGAAGAAATGTGATTTATGAGGAAGATCTTTTGTAATCAAGGAAATGGTCATTTAGAAGTTAGTTGTATAATTATGGCTGAGCAGGATTTACTGCTGTATTGAAATGGTTAAATTATGTACTGTTGTTAACTTTTATTAGGTAAAGACGACCAATCCCAGGAAGTATACTGTTAGGCCGAACAGTGGAATTGTTCTCCCACGATCAAGGTCCAATGTTACAGGTGCTTTTCTAGTTCTCTGTGATGGGTATTTTAGATTTGATGGATGTTTGATGTTATTTTTGGTTTACATTTGTGGATAATTGGACTTAGTTACGATGCAACCTCAAATGGAGTTACCTCCAGATATGCAATGCAAAGACAAGTTTCTTGTACAGAGTGTGATTGTGGATCCTGGGTCTACACCAAAAGATATTAACCCAGACATGGTATTTTAGCTTATTTTAGCCTTTCGTAAAGTTTTATATATTGTAGTCAACTTTGGTACATTCCAATCTTATTCTTTTCATTTTCTGAAGTTCAACAAGCCCGGGGGAAATGATGTTGAGGAATGCAAACTAAAAGTTATTTATGTCTCACCACCACGAAAACCATCACCAGTCCCTGAAGATTCTGAGGAAGGACCTTCACCAACAGCTTCTGACACTGTAAAATGACAATCTAAATTAGTTTATTGTATCTTATTTAATCGATTAGAATACCACCTTTAATTCTATTTATCTGTTCATCATGGTAGGGACATACATTAGTTGTAAATGATTTTTTTGTTGCTTATACAGGATTTACAAGAACACAGTGAGCCTCAGGACAACTCTGTTAAGGTATGTTATGGTGGTCATGTAAAGCATTGACGTCTGGATATTTTTAATTCATTAGACAAATAAGTCTCCTGGGAGAAATGTTTGTCATCTGACCTGTAAACGTTGAGTACCTTCTGACTCCTTGGAGTTACTTGATGGCCTCAACCAGGTAAGAAGTCTGGGCACACCTTAAGTGAACTCTTTGAATCTTTGTGTTCATTAGAAAGGTTTATGAACCCCATTAACCTATCAGATTTTGCTTTTTCAACTCGAGAAATTTGATCAGCTTATGTTAGATTTATTCAATAATTAGTTTCCCTTGTTACCATCTTCTCAGCTGGTTCTTCACCTAAAAGGGCCCCATATATGTTGGTGTTTTATAACCTACACTTATAGGAAGTTGATTTGATCCTCAAGACCTCGACTATCATTTCCTTGTTGTGCAGTTAATCTGTTTAGTAGATGGAGGTATTAGGTCCGCAGGGCTTTGGTCTAATAGTAAGAGCACAAATATGTGATATGTGGGTTAGGCACATGTCACAGGTTTGAACAATGCCGCTACTAAAGCATGGTTAAGTGGAGAAGGGTGGAAGGGCGGGTTCGTTATCTACCGAGTTCCTAACTGTTCCCCACTCTCCCTTGGGGATTTCTCAGTTTTCCAGAAAGAAAGAAAAAGATGGAGGTCATTGTAGTAAACATGTAATTCATAAGAAATTTCAGAAGGACTTTGCAAGAATTATCTATAAACCCTTACTATAACATCAAAAGAAAAAAAAAAGTATACAAACACTGTTATTCACCTTCAAAATGTGATAAGTGAGAATAGTATTTTCCTTCTTTTTCAGCCTCTTAATCCAACATTCTGTTTTCAACAATTTATGCTAAGTGCAATTCTTATGAAATCAATGGGTCTGCTGCTTCTGCTGGTAGTCAGCAACTCCAGACACTCTTTCGACAAATGGCAAACCCTACTTGTTGAAATCTCTTATTCATTGAATAAAAGGTGACACCAGAACCTGAAGAGAAAATAAATTTATGTTTGTTTCTTTTCGCCAGCTTCCCAACTTGATTGGTTTGAGGCGTATTATTGTGTTGTCATTCTTTTCACCAACTTACTTGGTAACTCAAAAATTGTTTAGTCATTTAAAGAGTTAGCTCAAGTTTGCATACACAGGTAGAGGTGATAAACAAGCTGGAAACACCCAACGCTATTGTAATTATGAATTTTAAAATATTTCTTTACTATTTCAGGATTATCTCTCCTGAGAAGGAGATAGTTTGATAATTATTACATGTGAAATTTCATCAAAACAAGAAAAAAGAAAGAACATAAACAGTAGAATTGTTGAATAAGAATTGTCTATGCTTGATTCTTCTACAGAAAGTCAGAAACACATTATGCCTTAACATCTATCTTTGGATTTGGGGTGTAATAGGCAACGGGTTTCGTTCTTTCAGCATGCTAGTGTCAAACTTAATGTCCTCTCACATTTCCAACCTTGATACCAGACAGATGTGTGATGATTCCTTTTTGATACAAAATTCATTTCTTGGTTGTACTGCAGGCCAGAGATCTCATTTTGAGGTTGATGGAAGAGAGAGATTCCATTCTTCGACAAAATGCCAAGCTCAACCGAGACCTGGTATTTGATGTTTCTTTCTTTATCTTTGGATTAACAGACATTCTTTATATATATTAAACATAGTTAGGCATCATTACAAAATACAGGGTTCAGACAGACTCTGGAGTCTTCTACTATATTTATATATATATATATATATATATATATATATATATATATATGAAAGGTGGGATTGGTATAGATA
>JAJOOF010003318.1:0-46743 GCA_029582545.1 Solanum lignicaule | reverse complement strand
ATAGTCCTTAGTGGAATATTCTAGAGAAGTATGGAGATTTCTCAGGGAAAATTATAGAATCACATGGAAAGTCCTTGAAATGTTCTAGAGTTGTAGAAAATTTTAGAATTGAGACTAAATTATAAATATGTAGGGACTTAAGTAGTAATTTTTATTTATACTTTAACACCTAAGATTGTAGTATAAATAGAGGGACTCTCATTTGCAAAAGGATCCAACAAGTTGTAAGCAATCTTCCACAACCAATATAAAAGTCTTCTTAAAATCTCTTAGTCTTTCTTTTATTCTCTTAACGATCTTAGTTTTAAAAGATTTATTTGAGCTTACAAGATTGTGAAAAATTCATGAGAAGTTATCAAATGCGCACGGAGTATTAATCGAGGTCTAAGTTCATGACAATTTGAGACTCTTGTGAATGCTATAAGAGATGACCGCCGCATGTTTTGCAGGTCACGGGTTCATTGTTCCTTCTTCTGGATCGAAAAAGGTCAGAAGCCATGTAAATCATTCTCGAGGTGTTCTTTGTCATTCTACATCTATTTTTGAAACTCTCATGTATATTCTTCACTTTTTTTTTCTCAATTTAAGAATTTAAATCGCTGATTATCTTAAAGTTTTGACTATGAAGGTTCACTTGGTGTTGTGTGGAGAATTTTCGGAGTTGAATTTGCAGATTGGTGGATTTATGGTGTTGTAAAAGATCCTTTTTCATCCACTCAAAATTTGTGCTTTTGATGTTGTATCTGTAAGTATTTCGGACTTTAATACCCTTATTTATCACTCTTACTTCTAAATTTTTTTGTGCTTTTGATGTTGTATCTGTAAGTAATTCGGACTTTAATACCCTTATTTATCACTCTTACTTTTAAATTTTCATTGTTTTTGTGTTGAACATTTCTAAAATTTCTTTAATTGGTTATTTGTGCGTCATTTCATGTGATCTATTTTGTTGTCTATTCTGATCTGTTGTCTTCATGTACAAACACACACACACACACACACACATATATATATATATATATATATATATAATGTTTTGCTGAATACTATTACATATGCTAAGACACAACAAATAAAATTATCGGAAATAAAGATTTAGGGAAATAGACTTGAAATCTAAAACCAGAAGTCTAGAAGGGGTTCAGAAAACAAAAGAAGGAGATGAGACTATTCAGAATCACAAATAACTTCCTTATCCCTTCCTACCAATGTTCTCACACTTCTATACTAATTCCATAACTAACTCTTGCCCTGCTCACATGACTTTCTTCCTGCCCAAAAGTAACTGTCCAACTTTATAGGTGGAGTTACTCTTCTAGTACACCGAAACGGTTTGCTAATGCAGAAATCATGATTCATCGCATCCTCTTTATTATCCAAATTAACAGATGTATGAACTGATTTCACAACATTACCCCCCTCCTGAAAATCGATCTTGTCCTCAAGGTTGAAGTCACATATCTCGGTCTGATCAGGACAATCTTGGATCTGCAATGGTGTTACTTGTTGAATAGGCTCGCCCAAGTAGTGCTTAAGAACTGAAACGTAAAATATATGATGTATCTTGGCCTCGACTGACAACTCCAATTTATATGCCACCTCTCCAATGCGCTTGATGACCTTTAAAGGACCAAAATATCGTCTTCCAGGCTTGTGACACTTTTGCAGCCGCACAGAAAGTTGTCGATATGGTTTCAACTTCACAAAATCCCAGTCGCCCAATGCAAACACTACCTCGATGTTTATCTGCAAATTTCTTCATCCTTGTTTGTGCTTTCATCAAATTCGTGATGTTAGTTTATTAACCCCTATTGTACTTTGAATAGAAATATAGAATGTGCACATTTATTTTAGAATAGTAATATTTATCAATATTTAATGTGTATATGAAATTTATCAATTTAACTTTAATAGTTAGAAAATTAAAAATACAAAGCATTTAATCATGTTAAACAATAAATATGTGTATTAAAAATACTAATTTTTGCACTTAATTAATTTGGTGTAAATATCGAGAGAGATAATTATTAATCCTTTTCGGGTATAAGTATTGAAAGAAATATTCTTCATCGTACCAACACACCCTAAATGGCAAAATATAAAAAATTGAATTCCCATCATTTTTTTGAATTCTTAAACCTACATTACTATTTTTGCATTAGTGAAAACGAGAGTGATACTTCATAATATAATTAGCTAAACAAAAAAAATAACTTTTAAGTATTTTAAGATTTCATTCAATTAAGTAGCTCGTGATGTCCTTATACAAAACAATATTCAAGTCAACTTTATCTTAATTACGTAAATAAAAAATGACAAATTTACATTAAAAGACATTTTTACTAAACAATAACACCAATTAAGGGGAGATATCTTTTAGGGATAGCCAGTCAATGTATATTGTTGTTACCTTTGAATGTTTTCCCTTTATTATTCATTTATTTGAATAGAACTTGGGCTGAAAAGATTGCCTCAATTTTTATTTTTTATAAAAAAAAACAACTCCTTCAACAATGTTATTTTATCAATCCCTATTTGTACTTTGAATAGAAATATAGAGTATGTACATTTGTTTTAGAATGATAATATTTACCAATACTTAATGTATATGCTGAATTAATCAATTTATCCTTAAAAGTAAAAAATAAAAATAAAAACATATATTACTATATAATGTGAAATAATAAATGTGTGTATGAAAAATACGAGTTTTGCACTATTAAATTTATTGTAAAAATCAAGAGGTAAGTATTTACTGTTATCTATCTAATTCTATAATCTATTTATTAAACAAACTAAGTACTTAGTTTGTTTAACAGTGCATTGGATCAATATATATATAATGCTTCTATATCTTTAAAGGTAATAGATCCATTGTATTTATCTCAACTCAGTTTATATGCAAGGAAGTTTGTGCTAGCTTTCAATTTAGGCTAGTATAGACATACGATTTTTGACTTACCGAGTTTTAACTCATTTATTGTTTTAAATATCTATTTATAAATCTAGTCGATATTTTAACTTTTATTTGTTAAAATTAGAGTTTATTTGAGAAAATTGAAAATCATAATAACAAAAAAAAGGAGTCGTGTATTTCATATAGTACTTGCATTTTTTATTTGCGAGGAAAAATAATACTACACAAATATGCTCTTTGAATTTTCTTATATTTAACATTTAGGTAGTATTTTACTGTTGATTTTTAGAAAAAAAGAAAAATAAAAAAGATCGAACCCAATAGCATGTTGTCATGTGGTTTCATCCGAATCTTTATCAAAATTATATTCCATTGGGAAGTACAATAGTCCACTCTTCTTTTCAAACTTTTTAATCTTATTCAAAATCCATAAGAGTATTTTAAGAACATTAAATCCAAAAAAATAAACCACACTTCACCCTAAACTTAGTCTATAAAACCAAAAAAAAAACTAATCCTAGAGATAGACCCCTTATTTCTTTTGGGTTTTATGGACTAGGTTTAAGGTGAAGTATGGTTTATTTTTTGGGTCTAATCTTCTTAAATACCATTATGAATTTTGGATAAGATTAAAAATCTTGAGAAAGACGAGTAAAATATTTTCTTTCGCAATAGAGTGTGCTTTTGATAAAGTTTGGGATGCAATTTACCACATGACAACATGTTATTGAGGTTGATCCTTATTCAAAAAGACTTTTTTTTAAAAATAATCAATATTAAAATACTACCTAAATATTAAATATATAAAAATTTAAAGAACATATTGTAATGACATGATTGGTCATTTTTGGAAATTTTTGTAAAATTATTATTTTACTCCTCCCGATAGTTGCCCCTGGTCCTTCCTGATTGGTTTGTGAAATTGGTTTCAAATTTTGAGTAAAAAGTTGTGAATTGTGGGAATTTTAGAGTTTTGAAAGACTAAAGTTATTAAAGAGTGATTTTCAATGTCTTGTGAAGTTTTGAGTCTCAGAATAGAATACTGTCAGTTTCACTAGTCTCGAAATGTGAAATTTGTTCGAAGAGAGTCATTAGTTTCAGATTCGGAGTCTTTTTGCGGAATTGAGGTCCTAAGTTAAAATATATTGAGATTTTAGCCTTTGAGTTAACTTCGGTCAATATTCACGGTTCGAATACTCGGATCAAATTTTCGACAGTTTTATTGGATTCAAGGGATGATTTTTATATCCAGGGGAGGTCTTGGTTGAATTTTCTGAGGTCTTGAGCTTGATGTAGCCATTTAAGGTGTTGTGATTGTTCATTGTGACATTCACGGGTTCCGATTCAAGGAGACCTCTAATTGGTGATTCAATTATTGTATAGAGTCTGAAATGTCGAGTTTAGTTGGGTAGTATATCTGGTTTGTTAGTACAGGATTCTGAATGAATCTCGAGGGTTTATTTGGAGGATTTTGATTTGGTTGGTGTTTGTTATCTGTGTTCAGGTGCCAACCCTCCACATTCGGGAAGGGGAGTATGCGTAGAACCTTGCATTTACGGATGCTCGACTGCGTTTGTGGAGGGTCAAGATATTGACCTCCGCATTCGCGGGAGCCCTTTTGCGTTCACGAGAGCCCTATTGCATTTGAATGAGCCCTTTAGCGTTCGCGGAGGGTTGGCTTTATTAAATCCCGCGTTGGCAGAGGACCCCTAGGCAGAATGTTTTCCAAAATTAAGGTTTTAACCCCATTTCCTCTATTTTTGAGTTTTCAAGCTTGGTATTGGCAATTTCAAAGTGGGTTTCCAAGATAAATCAATTGGGTAACGATTCTCAACTCTAAATGATCTTTTCCCATTTTTAAGAATGAATTGAAGTGATCAAAACAAGTTTCTTGGATGAAAATTTTGGGTTCTTCAAGAACCCATGAACTTAAATTCTTGATTTTTAAGTGATTTCAACTCTATTTTGAAAATGGTTTCAACCAGTGAGTTATAAATGCTTTGGGTAACATATCCAAGTAATGGTTTCGATATTTAAACCTCATTTTTTAGAATTGGATTTTTGAGTTGATTTGGCCCATTTATTCAAATTGCTTTATAAGGGTGTTGTGAGTTTTGAAATCTCATTGTGAATAATTGTTTGACTAGAATGCGTTGATTTGGATATCGTTCGGAAAGGAAAAGACAAAGTCTCGGATTAATTTTTATTGATTAAGGAAAGTGAATTTTTAAACCTTGTTAAGGCTTGTAGAATCTTGAAACCTCCTTGTTGTATGCATTGGGGAGTAATTGTAATGAGGTGATGGGTTAATTGCTCAAAATGAATTACCTTAATGATAGAAAGGTGATTAATGAAAAAGACAATATGTTGATAGTATTGTATTGAGTAGTGTGAATTGCCTTGAGTGTTGATATTGAATTGGTAATTGATGAAATGTTTTGATAGTATTGTTGTGGACGTGAATTAATTGAATTTGTCATTTCCTCATTATTGAGTGAACATGCCTATTGGCATCGATTCTAAAACACTGTGATGAGATTATTGTGATTACGCCGAGGTCTATTACATAAAGTGTTATTGACTCCGTGATCTATTCCGGCAAGTGTTATTGCTAAATAGTCTATTCTGATAAGTGTTATGGATATCGAGGTCTATTTCGATAAGTGGTATTGATGCTGAGGTCTGTTTCGACAAGTGGTATTGAGACCGAGGCTGCTTTCGATGGATATATGGATATTGGGTGTTTCCCATGGATCACGATTTGATATTTATAATTGATGAACTTGATTAATGAGATTGATGACATTGATTGTTGTGATTGATTACTTTGTCTTTTTGTGATTGACGACCTTGATACTTATGATTGATTAACTTGATGTTGTGATTGATGTACTTGGTACTTGTGTCTGATGAACTGTAACTGTTGGACTATGATTATGGAAACTTGTGAATTGTATATCATGAACTTTTAGGTTAAGCTGATTTCTCTATAGGTTATTGTTGTGGCGGTTTTTTTAGGATGAAAGAAGTTCTTGTATGCTAGATAGTTTTACCACGTATTTAGTGGGTTGCTTTGTGGGTATCGTGTTTTTTGGTACTCACTCTTTGCTTCTACACTTGTGTAGGTTCTGATCTCGGATCTATGTGATTACCTTCAACTGTCTACGTCTGAAGCTTTTTGTGGATACTTGAAAGTTAGATACTTGTCATTCCAGCGGACCTTCTTGTTTCCTACTGATGTTATTGTTCTATTCGAGAGACAAAGATATTCAGACTTGTATTTATCTTTCAAATTCTGTTACTATACATTAGTGGCATGTACACGTGACAACTAGGTTTTTGGGGTATTTGTGAATTACTAAGTTTTTTGCACTTATGTTATTATTAGTTTATTTCCACATTTCTATCATATAGTTGGATTTTAGGTTGAATTGTCTTGGTGGATTAGACGAGTGTTGCAATGACCTCCAGTTCATTTATGTGTTTATGCCTCCTGTTCTTCATTTAGAATGTTCCTATAGCGATCCCAAGTCATTTATGACTTCCTAGGATAGACAATTTGGTCATCTGGTCATTCGTTTGGTGTTTATGCGAGTTTTAGTGTTTTGGATCTTTTGAACCTTAAACAGTCAGTTTTGATCAAAACATCAATATGATGACCTCAAAATCAAATTATGACGATTCCATCAACTCCGTAAGGTCTTTTTAGTTCAGAAGCATGGTCAGCACAACTCCCGAGGCTTTCGGTGCAAGTCTCTGTGATTAGGTGTTTTAATTTTCAAGTTAAAGGCCTACGTTTGAATTTAGTTAATATTATGAGTAGATGATCTTGGATGAATATTCCATTAGCGCGGTTAGCTCCAGAATGTTAAGTTTGGTCTAGAATGACCATTTGTTTGAATTGTGAGGGTTCCGATCTAATTTCAAGCCCCATCGTGGATTTTGGTAAATGAAGTTGGGTATAAGACACATATTCAGTCAAGATGACCTCGTATGGATGTTTGAAGTGCTCCGTTGAGTCTTTAATGTCAATTTTGATTGGTTTGCATATCTCATTTGTGTTCATGGGGTCCGAACCAATCCCAAACCCCCAGATAGAGTCCAGGGGTTTTGCTGAAAATTTTGGTGCTTGAGTTCTGGTGCAACCTCTTTTGAGCCCTTGTGTTCGCTTAAGTGAACGTCACTTTTGTGACAAGTGCTCCGCTTAAGTGAGGCCAATCATCCAAGCAGTTGTCGCTGAAGTGATCATGGTTTATCTTTTGCGGTCCTCGCTTTAGCAACCTGGGTTCGCTGAAGTGAGGCTCACTTTTGTGTCTAGGAGCTCACAAAATCTAGGCCCGCCTCTTTGAGACCTCTTGTGACACCCCGTAACTAGAAAGAAGTTAAAAAGTGGAAATACTCCTTTTTGGAAAGAATATAAAAATCTGGAAACTTTGTTAAGTATGTTAAGTTTGATTTTTGGTCAACTACAAATGACCATAACTTCTAGCTCAGGATAAGTTAGGTGTGTTTCCAGATATTGCAGGAAAGATCTTGGGATAATCTTTCCAATGCCACCGAGTTTGTGCGATTCCGAGTTTGTATGAGTGAGATATGCCCATTTGAAGTTGGACTGTTCAAATAAGGAAAGTCTAATCCGGATTTTAGAAGGGCATTATGGTCTTTTCCTTACCCAATTATTTTATTTCGTTTTTGGGTAATTAATTGGGGTCAAATAAGATTTTAATCAGTTTAGAAAAGTTGAAGTTCACGCTAGGACTTGGAGAAAAGAGAAAAGAGGAGAAAGGAGAAAAAAGTTCAAGATTCGTTGTCTTCGTAAGGAATCAGTTGTGGACGTCAAGGGTTGATCCCTACGAGGTATGTGAGATCACATAGTGTTGGGTTAGTTCACCCACGCGCCAATCATGATTTACTTCAGCGAATTTAAGTTCTTGAAAGCTTAGAAATTGAGTTCTTGATGGGTTTGTTTAAGTTCCTTTGAATTCTTGATTCGTTGAAATTGTTGAGGAGTTGTTTGATCCGAATCCATGATTTTAGGTGTGAATTCGATTATAATCTTTCATATATTGATGCTATAATTGATTCTAAGCTAGCGTTTGGCTATAGATTTCCAAATATTTTTGGCAAATATCATTTGGGTGAAAATTTGGGTGAAATTTCACCATGTGTTTGGCCATACTATTTGAGAAACATATTTCAATTTTTTAGAAAAATATGATTTATATCCGTAAGTTTTAAAAAATATCAAAACTAACCATAAATTTGTATTACAAGTCAATTGGATCTTCGTTGCAACAAATAACAAGTAGTGTCCATGACACTAGAGCAATGTGGTGGTTTGGAGTGAGTGCAACAAGCATCATTCTATACATCATGAAGTAGACAAAACACATGACTTTGTTACCCTGTGCCGATTGTTCATAATTTTTATCAACAATCATATCATCACTTTCATATTCACTGAATATTTCATCACTACTTTGGTGTTCAAGTAAAAAATTATGTAATACAACACAAACAACTACTATAGAAGGTGTTTTTGTAAAGGATAAAAGTTTGGTGTAAAATTTCAATTTTTAAAAGATCCCAAATAATGAGATTTGGTCCAAATACTAGAAAAAACTTGTATTTGGGATATTTGCCAAAAATATTTGCCAAATAATGACAAGGTACGAGAGTTCCTCATAGTTAAGCAGGATTCCTTGAGCATTCACGAGTATAATCTGAGGTTCAGACAACTTTCCTGGTATGCTCCGGAGATGGTTGCTGACATGAGGAGCAGAATGAGTTTGTTTGTTGTTGGGCTATCTCGTCTGTCGAGTAAGGAAGGTAAGGCTGCAATGCTAATCGGTGACATGGATCTCGCAAGATTTATGGTCTATGTGAAGCAGGTTGAGGAATAGAAGTTGAGGGATAGAGAGGAGTTTAAGAATAAGAGAGCTAAGACATGGAATGATTTCGGGCAGCAAAAGAGTAATGCCAACCTGTTATCCTTCCAATAGAAATAGAAGGGACCTTCTCCATCATCTGCTAGTGCACCTGCATCTAAGAAGAAAATTGAGTACGATAGTCAGAATTTCAGAGCAAAACCTGTCTATTCTCAAGGTAGTATGGCGCAAGGGGGTAGTAAGCCTCCTGCATGTGCTAAGTGTGGTAGGAACCACTCAGGTACATGTTGTGAGGGCTTCACTGGTTGCTTCAAGTGTGGATAGAATGGTCATTTCATGCGAGAATGTCCAAAGAACAAGCAGGGTAACGGTAATGGGGCAATAGATCCCAGTTTTCTTCAGTTGCTCCACCAGACAGAGCTGTACCTAGGGGAGCTACTTCAGGTACTGGCGGAGGAGCAAACTGCCTATATCCTATCACCAGTCACCAAGAGCAAGAGGATTCGCCAGATGTTGTCACTGGTATGATCCAAGTCTTTAACTTTAATGTTTATGCTTTGCTAGACCTAGGAGCGAGTTTATCCTTTGTAACTTCGTATGTTGTGATGAATTTTGATGTTATTCATGAGCAACTTAGTGAACCCTTCGATGTTTCTACACCTGTTGGTGAGTCTATTCTAGCAGAGAGTCTATTGTGATTATCCCATTTCTGTTAATCACAAGAATACCACGACTGATTTAGTTGAGTTAGACATGGTAGATTTTGATGTCATTCTTGGCATGGACTAGCTTGATGCCTGTTATGCCTCAGTTGATTGTAGAACTCAAGTTGTCAAGTCTAGTTTCCAAATGAGCCAGTCTTAGAGTGGAAAGGTAGTTCAGCAGTGCCTAAGGGTCATTTCATTTCGTACCTTAAGGCAAGGAAATTAGTTTCTAAGGGGTGTGTCTATTACTCGGTCCGAGTTAATGACTCTAGTGTTGAGATACCTCATATTCAGTTAGTTCCAGTAGTAAAAGAGTTTCCAGAAGTCTTTCCAGATGATCTTCCCAGAGTCCCTCCTGAGTGAGAGATAGACTTCGGTATAGACCTTCTTCCAGATACTCGTCCTATATCTATTCCGTCATATAGAATGGCACCAACAAAGTTGAAAGAGCTTAAGGAACAGTTGAAAGATCTCCTTGATAAGGTCTTTATTCGACCAAGTGTCTCACCTTGGGGCGCTCCGGTTTTATTTGTGAGAAAAAAGGATGGTTCTTTTAGGATGTGTATAGATTACCGTCAGTTGAACAAGGTTACCATCAAGAACAAGTATCCTCTTCCAAGAATTGATGATCTTTTTTATCATCTTTAGGGTTCTACTTGTTTCTCTAAGATAGATCTCAGATCTGGCTACCATCAGTTGAAAGTGAGGGCATGTGACATTCCGAAGACATCTTTCAGGATCCGTTATGTTCATTATGAGTTCCTAGTTATGTCCTTTGGTTTGACCAATGCACCTGCAACATTCATGGACCTTATGAATAGAGTATTCAAACATTATTTAGATATGTTTGTTATCGTCTTCATTGATGACATACTAATCTATTCAAGGAATGAGGAAGATCATGCTAGTCATCTCAGAATAGTTCTCCAGACTCTAAAAGATAGAGAATTGTATGCCAAGTTCTCTAAATGTGAGTTTTGTCTTGAGTCTGTGACATTATTATGCCATATTGTGTCTGGAGAGGGAATTTAAGTTGATACTCAGAAAATAGAGGTTGTGCAGAATTGGCGTAGACCCACATCTCCAACCAATATTAGGAGTTTCTTGGGTTTGACTGGCTACTATAGAAGGTTCGTAGAGGAGTTCTCATCGATTTCATCCCCTTTGACCAAGTTAACTCAGAAAAAAGTGAAGTTTCAATGGTTTGAAACTTGTGAGAAAAGCTTTCATGAATTGAAAAAAAGGTTGACTACTGCTCCAGTTTTGACCTTACCAGAAGGTACGCAAGGCTTTGTTGTCTATTATGATGCGTCTAGAGTTGGTTTGGGTGTGTATTAATGCAGAATGGCAGAGTTATAGCTTATGCCTCCAGACAATTGAAAGTTCATGAGAGGAACTACCCAACCCATGATCTAGAGTTGGCTGCCGTAGTATTTGCTTTGAAAATATGGTGCCATTATCTTTATAGTGTTCATGTGGATGTGTTCACCGATCACAAGATCCTTCAGTATGTGTTTACTCAGAAAGAGCTTAATCTCAAACAAAGGAGGTAGTTAGAATTACTCAAGGATTATGACATGAGTATTCTTTATCACCCAGGTAAGGCTAATGTTGTTGTTGATACCTTGAGTAGGTTGTCTATGGGTAGTACCTCCCATTTTGAGAAAGATAAGAAAGAGCTAGAGAAAGATGTGCACAGACTTGCACGCTTGGGAGTCCGACTAATGCATTCCACAGAAGGAGGAGCAGTGGTGATGAAGGGGCTGAATCATCATTATTGTCATAAGTAAAAGACAAGCAGAATCAAGACCCAATTTTTCTTGAATTGAAGGCAAATGTTCATAAGCAAAAATAATGGCTTTTGAACAAGGGGGAGATGGTGTATTGAGGTATCAAGGTAGATTGTGTGTACCAACGGTGGATGAACTCCAAGAGAGGACAATGGAGGAAGCTTATAACTCCAGATATTCCATACATCTGGGTTTCACAAAGATGTATCGTGATTTGAGAGAAGTTCATTGGTGGAGTAGTATGAAGAAGGGCATTGCAGAGTTTGTTGCTAACTGTCCGAATTGCCAACAAGTTAAAGTAGAACACCAAAGCCTCGGTGGTATGGCTCAGAATATAGAACTTCTGGAATGAAAGTGGGAGATTATCAATATGGACTTCATCACAGGCAGCACGATTCCATTTGGATGATTGTCGATAGAATGACAAAATCAGCCCACTTTTTATCGGTAAAGACTACCCATTCAGCAGAAGATTATGCTAAGTTGTATATTCAAGAGGTGGTAAGACTTCATGGGGTTTCGGTCTCCATTATTTCAGACAGAGGTATCCAATTTACTGCACAGTTTTGGAAGTCATTCCAAAAATGATTGGGTTTAAAGGTGAACTTAAGTACTGCTTTTCATCCTCAGACAGATGGGCAAGCAGAGTGCACTATTCAAACCTTAGAGGATATATTGAGGGCATGCGTGATTGATTTCAAGGGTAATTGGGATGATCACGTACCTCTGATCGAGTTCGCTTACAACAATAGTTACCACTCTAGCATCTAATGGCTTCTTATGAAGCTCTTTATGAGAGAAGATGCAAATCTCCTATTGGATGGTTTGAAGTTGGTGAAGCTGGGTTGATATGACCAGATTTAGTTCATTAAGTTATGGAGAAGGTGAAAGTGATTCAAGAGAGGTTGAAAACAGTGCTGAGTCATGAGAAATCCTACACTGATGTTAGGAAAAGGGAGCTAGAGTTTGAAGTAGATGATTGGGTCTATTTGAAAGTTTCACTTATGAAGGGTGTTATGAGATTTGGTAAGAAGGGGAAACTTAGTCCCCGGTATATTGTCCCTTACAGAATATAAAAAAGGGTAGATAATGTAGCTTATGAGTTGGAGCTACCAAAAGAGTTAGCTGTGGTTCATCCGGTATTCCACATCTCCATGTTGAAGAAGTTCATGGGTGATCCTTCATTGATCATACCAACTGAAGATATTGGGATCAAGGATAGCTTATCTTATGAAGAGATTCTGGTCCAGATTCTAGATCGCCAAGTTCGCATGTTGAGAACAAAAGAGGTAGCATCAGTCAAAGTCCTTTGGAGGAACCAATTTGTTGAGGAAGCTACTTGGGAAGCTGAGGAAGATATGAAGAACAGATATTCACATCTCTTTGAAACCGGAGAAGTTCTAGACCAAGTTACTTATTCTCTTCTTAGTACTCTTTTAATTATGAGATTGCATGTTGTGTTTGCATTGCTTGTTGGGTGTTTGAGCTGGAAAATTTGTTAAGTATGTTAAGTTGGATTTTTGATCAAGTTCAAACGACCATAATTTCTAGTTCAGGATGATTTAGGTGTGTTTTCAGATATCAAGGGAAAGAAATCTTTCCAACACCGCCGAGTTTGTGCGATTCCAAGTTTGTGAGTAAGATATGCCCATTTGAAGTTGGACTGTTCAAATTAGGAAAGTTTAATCCGGATTTTAGAAGAACATTATGGTCTTTTCCTTACCCAATTATTTTATTTCGTTTTTGGGTAATTAATTGGGGTCAAATAAGTTCACGCTAGGACTTGGAGAAAAGAGAAAAGAGGAGAAAGGAGAAAAAAGTTCAAGATTCGTCATCTTCGTAAGAAATCAGTTGTGGACGTCAAGGGTTGATCCCTACGAGGTATGTGAGATCACATAGCGTTGGGTTAGTTCACCCACGCACCAATCATGATTTACTTCAGCGAATTTAAGTTCTTGAAAGCTTAGAAATTGAGTTCTTGATGGGTTTATTTAAGTTCCTTTGAATTCTTGATTCGTTGAAATTGTTGAGGAGTTGTTTGATCCGAATCCATGATTTTAGGTGTGAGTTCGATTAGAATCTTTCATATATTGATGGTATAGTTTATTCTAAGTGTTTGGGGGAAGAACCAAGTCGAAATAGAGGGTTTAGAGTTGAAAAACAAAGAAGAAAAGTCGGAGGCACCTGGGCAGCGGCCTGGGGCGTCGCCCTTCTCATAGCCCCAAGAAGAATTATCTAATCTTTTTCCTCTAAGGCGTCGCCCCTCTCAGAGTTTAAGGACGCCAGTTCACCCCATTTCACCCCATCTTTTCGTACTAGTTCCTTAGCAACGTACTTATGTTCTCTAGTTGATTTCAACACTTTAAGGTACATCTAAACATCATGAAATCATCCATAAACATGACATCATAAACCTTGAATCTATAATCCAATTCAAGGAACGTTAAGATCAAAGTCAAGAGAAGTAAGAGTCAAGTCAAGAAGAGTTCTTAGAGTTTTTTAAAAGTCTTTTCCAAATGTTCTAACTGTTTTTAAGACTTAAAGTTCAAGTTGAGTAAAGAGTAAAGAGTAAAGATTGAAGTTCATTTCTTCAAAGAGTAAATGGGGACTATGTATTTCCAAAGAGTTAAAATGTTTTCACGTTTAAACAAGAAAAGGAAACCTTGATTTCCAAAGAGCCTTTGAGCTAATTTTCAGAAAACAGTAAATGCTTTTACAATTAAGGAAGAAGGGAAACTTTGATTTCCAAGATAGCCTTTGAGCTAAGTTTTGAGCAATCATCTTAAACCACAGAAAGAAGTATGGTTTTTAACATAAGAGCTACTATCATATTTTGGGAGTAGTATTGAGCACCGATATGAGGGAGAGTTCAGACAACTCACAGCCCCCATAAACAATGTAGCCACCATGGGTAGAAAAGGGTCATACTTTTTAGATGATTCCTTAATGCTTTTTAGCATAGGCTAGTGGATCCACTTAGTAGTTCAGTATCTATACCCTCGACAAGGTATAGGACGGCCCTGACAGCATGAGGCAAATGCTCTATTATCACAATAGTGATAGCTCTTACGTGATGGTTGTCGGTTAGACAAACTCCCAAAAAAGTAATTATATTCTTATATACGCACTTTATTTGTATTTTTACATACATTTCAGAGATATATTATATCTTTGCATACACCCAGATTTGACATCATGTTTTAAACAACTTTTGTTTATATTGCACTTGTTTTATACTGCTTTATATTGAAATGAGTTTAGTTAAGTTGAGTTGAGTTGACCAGGTAAGTTCTTGAGTTCCTTTCAAGCTTATGTCTTGTTTTAGAATTCCCATCACATACGTGTACATTCAATGTACTGATGCCATTTGGCCTGCATCTTCTTATGATGAAGACACAAGTAACCAGGATTATCATACATCGCATCGTTGATCCAGTTGAGCACTCAGAGTCTTGTGGTGAGACTCCTTGCTTCTGAAGGATCCCTTTTTATTACTTTTAGTAGCTTTAGTTCATTAGGATGTCGTAGGTCTTGTCCCCACATCCATCTCACTTGTTTTAGAGGCTTCAAAGATAGACAGTCAATAGTTCATTTGTCACTATCTTGTTATTGGCTTATGTTCAGATTTGGGTTACCACTTTGGCTAAGTTAAATGTTTATTTTAAAACATTATGTGTTTAGTTTGAGACAGTTGAGTTATTTAGCATTTGAATCCTTTTCTTAATGCTTAAAGTCTCCCGCTGAGTAAGTAAGCCAGGCCAAGGGTTCACTTGGGGCCAGCAATGGTTCTCAAGTGCCAGCCACGTTCGGGGTGTAGGCTCGAGGCGTGACACCTTTCGCTTAAGAGACGTTAGTGGCCGCTCAAGTGGTCCTCAACTAGTCTTTTAATGAATACTTGGTCGTGAATTTCAACTTTTATTAGTTACTAATTTGGCAATTTCTTCCTATCCCGAACTGTAATTTTAGTGACTCAAAGTGTGGTATGTTCGTAGGGTTCGTGATTAAGTTGTGGAGTAGTTAGGGAGCGTTAGGAAACCTCTGTTTGAGGTGAATTTACAAACTTGTAGGCTTCCTTGAGCTTATTTTTTAGGCATTTGCATGATTGATTGATTTGGCTATTTCGGCCTCGATTTGTATTGAATTTGGGAACGCAAGTTGGGTATAGTTTAGGGCCTTTTGACGGAGTCAATTCCCAAAATTATGGCGCGAGTCCTATAATTCTTGTTTTACTCTAAAATTTGTCCTTATTCTTTTTATGTGTTTTTGGTGTCTAAACAACCGTATGAACATTGTGATCCAATTCTTGATAGCGTGAACAAATTGGAAGGCGATTTGGAAAGGAAATGTTATGGCCTTATGATTTGGAGAGCGTGTTGTTGGTCTATAGGTACGCTACGACTTCCTTTCCTTATAGACTGAGCTTGAATTCATAAATTCATGTTGATTAAAGTAAATTAGGGGTGGGTACCTAAATGTTCTTACTTCTCTTCATAGATACCATATTTTAGGATTGATTGCCACTATTTTGGGGGTAGTACTATGCTAGTCGGGGTTTCATATGTGTTATTGCATGCTTTTGTGAATTACTTGCGCGATTTTACTTTTTATTTGAAGCATATTCAGCCTTATTCAAGGACTAGACTAGTGATGCCTTAGACTTGCAATCCTTGTAGCCTTCTTTTTTCTCCAATGTTGTTTCAGACAGATTAGAACCCTGTAGACCGGAATTGCAGACTATAGTATGAGCCTTAGCCTAAGCTTTTTTGTATCTTTGTAGAATTTTTTCTTTCTCTCCCAATCTCTACGGCTCCGATGTGTTACTAGAGGTTGGGTGCTTTCTTGGGATTAGAGTGTTTCAGGCTCGGAGCCTTTTTGTGATCCTTATGAGTGGACATTGATCCACAATGTCTTGAAGCCTACTAGAGATCCTCGTTAGAGTCTACACACACCCGAGTCACTTTTTCTAGTTAGGTGTCTTATACCTATGGGAGTGGACTTGTTGGCTGGGGCGGCCTTGATACCTGAGATCTTCTTCGGAGTTGATACGCCATTGGATTACTCTTTCTAGTTAAGCTGGGAGTGGACTACTGGCTAGGTAGCCTAGATTGATTGTCACTCTTGCTAGCTTGGCTGGGAGTTGACTGGTCATGATGGTTACTTGGGCTAGGAGCCGGTTTTCGATTCGTTGTACTCTTTTCTTAGTAGACTTAGTTTCTTTGTGTATTTGTCTGGCTTATGGGATCCGTTCAGGTTTTATTTAAACTTGTTCACGAGTGTACCTTCCAAGCTTATGATGTCTAGTTAGGTTTAGTTAGTTGTACTTAGATTTACTTTTGATATACTCATGTGCTTTTCTTCATATTCTCTTTAACATCTGTTTGTGTCTAAATTCTATCTTTTCATAGTGTTATTACCTTTCTTTCTTAGTCTTCCTATGATGTCGACTGAGTAACTTTGGTTTGGTACACATGCTACACTCTACATAATTTTCGTGATGTAGGTTTTAGTACCAACTACCAACGTTGATAGTTCGTGCCTTCTTTTGTAGCTTTTAGGGATACTTGACATCCTAGATTTTCTTGTCTCCTTTTGTATATATGTCTAGCTAGTCTTTTGGCTCAGACATGGCTTGTGGTGGTTCAGTTTTGGGACTTGTATTTTGTTCATATTAGACAACTCTATACTTGTGACTTCCAGGTTTTGGAGGCATTCTATTGTATAGAGGTTTTGGTTTGCTTTCGTTTTTGTCTTATTTTTATTATAGTGTTATATTTGTTTAGTTCTACCCTTATACTCAATACTTGTCATTCTGGGTTACGATTTTCTTACCTACTGGTGGGTCATATTAGGTGCCATCGTGACTTGAGAAAGCGGGTTGTGACAAGCTGGTATGAGAGCCCTAGATTCATCGATCTCACACGTATAGAACTAATAACTAATAGATTCCTAATGATCGATGGGGAGACGTCTGTATCCATTCTTTGGGAGGCTACATGGTGTCTTTAAGAATTCTCCACTTTTGTATCGCTTTTGTACATCGTGTGTATTATTGGTTTCTTGAAACCTCACTTGGTTCACTCTTTTTGCAGGATGGCTCGTACGCATCGTACAACAGCTCAGGGTAGGGGTCGACCTCCCATGTTAGATAGGGGTGAAGCACCACCTCCAGTTAGAGAGCAAGGTTCGGTGCCAATAGTGGACCCTCTAGCAGCCTATGTTCCAGATCAGTTGGTGGGGCCTGGACCAACTCAACCACCACTGAAACCAGTTATGGCCCTAGTTCTGCAGGAAAAAATTGCTCAGCTTCTAACCGTTCTTTGAGGAATGCAACAAGCCCTAGTTCCAGCTCCTGCACTAGGTAACCAAGACCAGCCTGCTGCAGGGGCACCTTGGGCATAGGTACCGCGTGGGTGCCCAGACCATGATTTCTGTCGGAGCTATGTCGCTGGAGGAGTAGAAGATTCTTGGAGTGTTCCTTAGACTTTTTTCTTTGAGGTTCTTTTAGGCTATGGGTGTGGATGACCATGAGTTTGTGACTACTTATCGTGAGTGTATTTATACTTTGGTCTTAGTGGAGTTGAGAGGAGTCAAATTTACTCTATATTAGTCAGATGGTCCATCTAGACAGTGGTGGCATACCTTTATTGAGTCCTGGCTAGTTGGGTCTCCTCCAATCACTTGGAACGAGTTTTCTAAGGCCTTTCTTGGCCAGGTTTATCCCTCGCAGCGTTAGAGATCATCTTGGGGATCAGTTCTCTAGGTTAGAACAAGGTTCCATAATCGTTTCAGAGTAGGAATTGAGGTTTCACGAGCGCTTCCATCATACTACTATAAATTTTCCATCTGAGAAGAAGAGAGTTTGATGTTTTGTTCGTGAATTGAGATTTTAGCTGCAGATTGAGACTTAGTCTATGGTCTCCATTGGTCGTTCCTTTCAGGATGTTTTCAACCATACCCGCACCATTGAGTAGCTCAATTATGAGTCCTAAGGGGGCAGCGACAAGAGGACTAGGTATGAGGGTAGCTACAATAGGTCCCGTTCTGATGCTTATGATAGGACTCGATAGTGCTTTTAGCAGGGTCAGCCCAATCGGCCTGTTCATGCCTTATTACAACCTTCAGAGGGTGACCGGTATAGCCAAAGTAAGGTTGGCTCAAGCTAGAGTCATGGGTCCCACTCTTATGCTTCGGGCCATGTTGGTAATTCTTTAGGGAAAGGGTCGTCTCTACGTTACTTTGATTGGGGAGACTTGGATCACTGGCCAGAGATTGCCCTTAGCGTAGGCGGATTGCTCCCGTTTCATAGGCATCTCCACCAGCTCTACCAACAACACCTTGAGCTAGGGTCGAGGTTAGGGTTAAGAATATCGGGTGGACATCAAGATATTTGGGGTGGTCTTAGAGAGATAGATCAGGTGGAAGGACTGATAGCCTGGGTTGAGACGGAAAATGTCATTTCTATGTAGGTCCAACGAGGGTGGAGATTGAGGCATCAGATGATATGACCATAAGTACGATTCTTTTATATCATCAGCCCTTCTCGACTTTATTTAATATGAGCTCTATTTATTCGTATATGTCTTTTTATTATAATTCTCGTATGTGTATGAGTTCTGAGCCTATGAAAACACAATTGCATGTGTCGACCCCCGTGGGTGAGTCTTTAGTAGTGGATCATATGTTTCGATCTTGTTTAGTAACTATCTAACGGTGTGACACCGGGACTGATCTTATATTGCTTGATATGCTTGACTTCGACATGATTATGGGCATGGACTAGTTATCCCCCTACCATGAGGTCTGAGATTGCTTCTCTAAGAAAGTAAACTTATCCATTCCTGGTATTCCCTCGATGGTGTGGCAGGGCTCTATTAGTAGCACGCCGGTTGGAGTTATAACTTTTGTTCGGGATCAGAGGCTAGAGGCTAGCAGGTGTTTGTCTTATTTAGCTTATGTGTGTGATCTTAGTAGGGAGGTCACCTCAATGGAGTCAGTACTTGTTGTCCGTGACTATGACTTTGTAGATGTGTTTCCTACCGACCTACATAGCCTACCCTAAGAGTGATATTGATTTCCTTATTGAGCTTGAGCCAGGTACTCAGCCTATTTCTGTTCCTCCATATCAAATGGCTCAAGCAGAGTACAACGAGCTCATTGTTCAGCTTTTTGAATGTCTTAGGTAAGGGGTTCATCAGTCCTAGTGTTATCCCCTTGAGGCCCTCCCGTTCTCTTTATGAAGAAGAAGGATGGTATGATGTACATGTGTATTGACTATATGTAGCAGAATAAGGTGACGGTCCTAGGAATGATGACCTATTTGACAAGCTTCAGGGTGCCAAATTTTTTTGAAGATTAATCTGAGGTTCGTTACCATTAGTTGAGGATTAGGGAAATAGACATCCCTAAAACAACATTCAGTACTCGATATGGCCATTAAGAGTTCCTAGTGATGTCTTTTTGGGTAACTAATTTCCCTGTCACCTTCATGGATTTCATGATGCAGATTTCAGGCCGTATCTTGATTTGTTCGTCATTGTCTTCATAGAGAACACTCTGGTATACTCACAAAGTAGGGGTGATCTTGAGCAACATCTGAGGATTATGCTACATAGATCAACAACTTTATACCAAGTTCTCAATGTGCGAGCTCTGGCTTAAGTCTGTAGCATTCTTGGGGCACGTTGTGTCCAAGGATGGCATCATGGTAGATCCGATGAAGATTAAGGCTATTCGTGATTGGGCTAGGCCTACTTTGGTTACTGGAGTTTAGAGATTTTTTTTTAGATTTGCAGGCTACTACAAACAGTTTGTGGAGGGCTTCTCTATTATTGAAGCACCTCATACCTCGTTGAGTTGCCTTGATGTTCCCTTTGAGTTGTTTGAAGAGTATGCATGGAGCTTTCAAAAGCTCAAGGAGTTGTTAACTATTATTCCTATATTGACTCTTCTCGTTGAGGGCAAGGGCTTCATGGTCTTTTGTGATGCATCCAACGGTTTTTTTGGTTGTGTTTTGATGTAGTGGGTCCCTGTTAATGCTTATGTGTCAAGGAAGCTTAGGCTACATTAGCGAAACTACCCTACTCATGACTTGGAGTTGGCGGCGTAGTTTTTGTGCTTAAGATCTGGAGACACTTCTTGTATGGAGTTCGTTATGAGATCTACACTAATCACAAGAGCCTTCAGTACATCATGAGTCAGAGGGACCTCAATTTGAGGCACTGTCATTATATTGAGCTTCTGAAGGACTATGACCTCTTTATTCTCTATCATCTGGGAAAGGAAAACGTGGTAGCAGATGCCTTGGGCTGAAGACAATGAGTATGGGTAGTCTAGTCTTCGTGTCTACTGTGGAGCGACCTTTAGCTTTGGACATTCTATCCTTAGCTAATCAAATGATTCAATTGGGTGTTTCATATTCTAGGCATGTCTTTGCTTATATGGGAGTTCAGTCCTCTTTGTTTGATCAGATACATAGCCGTTAGTTTGAGAATGAGGCCTTGGTTGAACTTTAAGATCGGGTGTCGGGTGATGTCAGTTTGGTTACATTAGATTCAAATGGGGATTTGAGGTTTTTTAGTTGTATTTGTGTTCTAAGATTTGGGGGTTTGATATAGTTGATACTTCGTGAGGCCCATGATTCTAGATATCTATCCATCTAGAAACCACGAAGATGTATCATGACTTGGGGTAGCATTAGGGAGTCATGAGGAGAGATATTACAGACTATGTGTCCCACTGCCTGAGTTACCAACAGGTAAAGGCCAAATATTTAAGGCCTGATGGTAAGTTTCACAAATTATCCATTCCAGAGTAGAAGGGGGATAGCATCACTATGGACTATATGGCAGGCTTGCCTCTGACATCTAGAGGTGTTACCAGCATTTGGGTCATCATTGATCGATTAACTAAGTCAACACACTTCCTTCCTGTTCTTTCTTCATTTAGCGCCGTGAGGTTGGCTCGTATCTACATTCTAGAGGTGGTCCATCTTCATAGAATACTGATCTTTGTTAAATTAGATCAGGGTGCACAGTTCAATTCTAACCTTTGGAGAACCTTTCAAGAGGAGTTGGGCACTCACGTTGACCTTGCACAACTTTTCATAAGAAGGCTGATGGTTAGTTAGAGTGTACTATTCTGGTCCTTGAGGAGATGTTACGAGCTTGTGTTTTGGAGTTAGGAGCTCAGCAGGGCGAGTTCTCACCTTTGGCAGAGTTTGCGTACAACAATAGCTACCACTCTATAATTTAGATGGCCCTGTTTTAGGCCCTATATGACAGGCGATGTCACTCTCCAGTTGGTTGGTTTGAATTTACAAAGCCTAGACTGCATGGTATAGACTTGATTGATGAGGCTTTGGACTAGGTGAAGGTGATTCTGGAAAGGCTTCAGACAACTGAGAGTAGGCACATGAGTTATGTTGATCGTAAAAGGCATAGAGTCTTCCTTCATGTGTCGACCATGAAGGGTGTGATGAGATTTAGGAGGTGGGGCACGCTTAGCTCAAGTATATTTTTCCTTTTAAGATACTCCGAACAGTTGGCGAGGTTACATATGAGTTGGCTCTACCTCCAGTATTCTCACATATCCACCAATATTTCATGCTTCAATGCTATGCCGGGATGTTCCTGATAAGTCTCATGTGCTTCAGCATGATGCAGTAGAATTGAATAATCGTCTGACCTTTGTGGAGGAGCTAATTGATATTCAAGCAATAGATGTACAGTGGTTGCATTCGAGAGCCATTCATGTGGTTAAGGTTAATTGGAGGCATCATCACGTCGAAGAGGCTACCTGGGAGACTGAGCATGATATAAGGGATTAGATTCTTGTCTTGCTTAAACCTTCAAGTACTTCTTGACTCTTACTTTCGCAGACGAAGTCCTTTTTCAGTAGTGGATGTTGTAATGAACTCTGGGTGATATCTATGTTTGTGCCTCTTATGCTTTGTTTAAAGTGTTCATGTAGCGATCACAAGTCATTTATGACTTGCTGGGAGTGACAGTTTGATCACCTGGTCATTCGTTTTGTTTTTATGCGAGTTTTAATGTTTTTGGACCTTTTAAACTTTGAACGGCCAGTTTTGATTAGAAGTTCAAGAATATTACCTCAGAATCAAATTCTGACAAGTCCATCAACTCCAAAAGAGTTATTTTAGGCTAGTATCATAGTTGAAATGACTCTCGAGGCTGTTAGTGCGAGTCTATATGATTAGGCTTTTTAACTTTCAAGTTGAGGCCTAAGTTTGACTTTAGTCAACACTCTGAGTAAACGAGCTCGAATGAGAATTTTATCAGCCCAGTTAGCTTTGGAATGTTAAGTTTGGTCTAGAACAACCCTTCGTTTGGATCCCAAGGCTTCTTGGCCAATTCCAAGTCCCCTAGTGGATTTTAGCTTAAAATGGAGTTTGGTGTAGGAACTATATTCTGTCAAGACGGCCTCTTATAGAAGTTCTGACTGCTTCCTTGAATTCAGAATGTTGATTTAGATATGTTTACATATCTCGTTTGTGTGTGTGGGGTCCCAAACCAATCCCCGAGCAGAGCCCGGGAGCTTTACTGAAAATTATGATGCCCGAGTTCTGGTGTAGCCGCTTTTTTGCCCCTTTGTTTTCTTAAGCAAACATCACTTTTGCAACCAATGATCCTCTTATGCAAGGCCAACAAGGTGATTATCGCTAAAGCGACCCTAGTTTCGCTTTAGCGGCCTTAGTTAACTTAAACGAGGCTCACTTTTGCGGCCAAAAGCTTGCAAAAGTGAGACCCATCTCTTTGAGGCAAGTTACTTAAGCAACGTTAGTGGCCGCTAAAGCGGTAATCGACCAATCTTTTAATTAAAACTTGGTTGCGAACTTCAATTTTTGTTGGTTATTGATTTTGCAATTTCTCTCTCTCCTAAACTCTGATTTGAGTGATTCAAAGTATGATGAATTCGTGGGGTTCCTGGATACATTGTGAAGTAGTTAGTAACTGTTGGGCAACCTCCGTTTGAGGTGAATTTTCAAACTCCTATGCTGCCTTGAACTTAATTATTGAGCATTTGCATGAATGATTGATTTGGCGGTTTCGGGCTTGAATATCTTTCCATTTCGGAACACAATTTTGGGGAATAATTTGGGATCTCTTGACATGGTTCTTCCCAGAAATTTCGACACGGGCCCCATGATTCTCGTTTCACTCCAAAATTGGTCAGTTTATTTTTTATGTGTTTTGGTGTATAAACGATCGTACTAACGTTGTGATCCTAATCTTGGTAGTGTGACATCTTTAGGAGGTCGTTTCAAAAGGAAAAGCTCTGGCCTTGTAATTTGGAGCGCGTGCAGTGGGCCTACAGGTAGGCTATGACTTCCTTTCCTTATAGATTAATCCTTAATGCATATATTTGTGTTCATAAGAGTGAATTGGGGGTGGGTACCTTGTTATTCTTACTTCTCTTAATAGACACCATGTGTTAGGATTGACTGTCATTGTACCATGATAGTTGGGGTTTCATGTGTGTTATTGCATATTGTTGTGAATTACTTGTGTTGTTACTTATTATTTGAAGAATGTTAAGCCTTAGTGCTGGACTAGATTAATGATGCCTTAGACTTGCAATCCTTATTTTATCTACGATGTCATTTCGGATGGACTAAATCTATATAGACTGGAATAGAAGACACAGGTCTGATAGCATGAGCCTTAACCTATGCATTTTCGTAGTTATGTAGATTTTTTGCCTTCTATCCCTATCTCTGTGGCTTCTATGCATTATCGGAGGTTGGATACTTTCTCAGGATTGGAGTGTTTCAGGCTTGGAGACTTTTTGTAATCCTTGTGAGGGGACATTGATCCACGACGGCTTGAAGCCTATTTGAGATCCTCTTTGGAGTTGAAATGCCCCCGGGTCACTCTTTCTAGCTGGGAGGCCTACGTCCTTGGAGTGGACTGTTGGCTCGACGACTTTGATACTTTAGATTCTCTTCTGAGTCGACACGGCTCAGAACTCTTGCTAGGTGGGTTGGGAGTAAACTAGCTGACTGGGTGGCCTCAATTGATTGTCACTCTTGCTAGCTGGGAGTTTACTGTTCATGACAGTTACTTGTGCTGGGAGACCGAATTTTAGTTCGTTGTACTCTTATCTTAATAGACTTAACTATTTTGTGTACCTATTGAGCTTACAAGGGTCCGTTTGGGTTTTATTTAAACTTGCATGAGTGTACCTTCCGGGCTTATGGTGTCAAGTTAGGTTTAGTTAGTTGTACTTAGATTTACTTTCAGTATGCTCATGTACTTTCTTTCATATTCATTTTGGCCTTTGTTTGTGTCTAAATTCTATCTTTTCTTAGTATTTTTACCTTTCTTGTTCAGTTGGCCTATGAAGCCTACTGAGTACCTTTGTTTTGGTACTCATGCTACACTCTGCATCTTTCTCGTTATGCAGGTCCTAGTACCATTGATGAGTGGTAGATTTCCACTTCTTTGAGGCCTTTTTAGTTCAACAATTAGTGTCCTCATTACCTATCTATGTCTTGATGATATTTTGATGTTTTCAGCTACGGAAAAGGGCCTAAAATACCCCTCAACTATGCGAATTGATACAAAATTATCCTTCTTCTACCATTCGGGCCTAAAATGCCCTCTATATAAACCTTTTGGCTTTATTTTCCCCTCATCTTTAATATACTAAATCACAACCTCAATTAACAAATTCATTAATGATGTGTCACTATCCTATTAGCTACCCTAATAATTAATTAAAATAATTAAAAAACCAAATGCCCACCCGCTCCACCAAAAAACCCTAGATGTAAAAATCCCTAAATCTTTTAATCCAACCCATCATCCCTAAAACAAATTAACCTAAATAAAAAGCTCATCTCCTCTTTTCTGTAATACCTTAACTAGCTGGTGCAACATTATGCGAATAATGTTAGAAATATGGTGAATAATTACCAATAGACATGAAAGCTATGACTCTATAACTACTTAGCTACATTAGTTTAGCAGAGGCAAATGAAGAAAGATCAACTAAATTAGTTCCAAGATGTTTTACTCTTTCAACAAAGAAAGATCAAATCTTCTCAATTTGAAGAAGAGAAGCCCATTAAAAAGGTTGATTATCTTCTTAGGAGTTTTGAGCTAAAGGGGTTGTGACAGATCAATGTCTGCCTTAACAGGAGATGAGCGTTTTAGTTAGGTGAATTTGTTTTGGGGATGATGGGTTAGGTTAAAAGATTTGAGATTTTTTACTGTAACACCCCAGAAACTAGTAGGCTTAACTAGAGCTTGTCGTAAGGGTTAGAATCGTAAAATTTGCTTCTTGTACTTAGAATGAAGGGTTTAGGTGTTTAACGTCAAGGTACGACTCCTCAAGGACCAACCAAGGGTCATTGAGGAAGATCCTAGAACAAACCTCCAAAGCTGCCCCAAAAGCTGACCTACAGATGGGGACCTACGAGGAGTAGGTCCATCCACGCATCGTGGGTGAGCTTCGTAGATTGATGAGTCCAAAAATTGGACTCATTTCGGGATATATTTTAATAGAAATTGTATCCTCAAATGCTTATTTTATCTCAATACCTGATGAAAACCCTTAAGTTTCAGGTATTTGATGTTTGAACGAAAGCATGGACACTACGTCGCACAAAGGAACGAAAAGGGTGAAAAGAACGAAGAAATGAAGGCCTGAGGATCGCCGAGTCCACTTGGCGAGTAGCCGAAGGGTCTTGCTTCGCCTTTTGTTCCAATGTGCTGAGCCCTGAAGGAAATGATCAAGTCGGCAGAAAAAGGGAATAGTCGACGCATCGCCAAGAAGTTCCGCAAAGCAGTACCATGCCGCCCAATGACCCAGAGCACACGATGCTGAAGGCTAGTGCAAGGCGGCGATGAACTACACCAAAGGGCAAATCGCCGAGTTGATCGGTGATTTTGACTAACGACGCTGAATGATCCACTGCAGCACAAATCTGTGAAAACTATAAATACTAGTTAGAGTTATAGTTTTAGGTGTCGAACAATTATTATAATTTTCATATAGAATAGTACTTTTTGATATTTTTGCTCTGAGTTTGAGAGGGTTTTGAAGACTTGAAGAAAAAGAGGCTTTCATCTCCAAGGATTTGGACTTGGGTCTCTTGGATTGTTCATTCTTGGCCTTTAACAAGACATAAATCTTCATACCCATTTTAATGCAAGCTCATTTAGGTATAAATTTCTATATCTTGATGTGTGGCTAAAAACTCCAATTCTTGGGGTGTGATTTAGCGAATATGGGTTAACATAAGTATTGGGTCTTGCTTGTTGATAGTTTAATCGTAGTTTAATTGTGATTTCGTTTAGAGGTTGTGGATGAATTTAATGAATTTATAGTTGCAAATACAAGTTTATTTATGTGCTTTCGGCTTGCTCGAGAGAGAGGTCGTAAAACTAAGACCACTAGATTGATGGCCAGTGTGAGTGGGTCGACATGAGGTTCAGCTCGAGAGAGTGAACCCTAGTCCCATGTCCACACACTCAGCTTGAGAGAGTGAATGGGTTAAGGTGTAGGTTGGTCTTCATGCGGCAAGTGGTTGTCCAAGAGGAACGCATTTGAAATGGGGTAAGTTACTCAAGAGAGAGCTTATCCCCCTTAAAGTCTAGCCTAGTCACAACTACTCTATGAATCTTTTATCGAAAGCATGTACCCAATAATCTAGCTTAACCCGTATTCCCAAGGATCCCCTCTCATTACTTAGAAACCCTTGTTTAGTTTGTTGTTTTTACTTTACTTGTGAAAAAATACCCCATTATTAATTGACATTTTGTGTCCCCCTTTTAATTTACAATGTTTTTAATTGTTAATGTCTTTAGCTACGACTAGTTAGAACTAAGTTTTCTTTTTCTATCAATTCTCAAAACCACTCCCTTGGAACTCGACCCCAACCCTTGGTTGGGTTACTAAATTATTGTACGATAGTAGACACTTGCATTGGAAGCTGTGTCTTGATTACGCAAACATCAAAATGACGCCGCTGCCGGAGAGTGGGATTTTTGAGAATTTTTAGATTAGTAAAATTATTGTTCTTCTTAGTTGTAGTTCACTTACTTAATTTGTAGTTTTGTATTTTGCTTGTTTGAGCTTTGAAACAAAGAAGGTGAGTATGTCAAGAAGTACTTGTCAGCAAATGAAGTTTCCTCCATTAGAGGTAATGATGATTCGGGATTGTATCCGAACCTTCAAGCAAATGGAGGTTGAAAGGGTCCACAAGGCATGAAAAAGGTTTAAAGAAATGATCGCTCAGTGCCAAATTCAAGACATTCCCAACATAATCCTTTTTGACTGCTTCTACAGAGGTCTTGGCCCCGAAAACAAGAGGTTGGTCGACCAACTCATTCCGGGTGGTATTGCAAAACAGCCTGATGTGAGGGAAATCCAACTGCTCGACATCATGGCTAAAATGAACCAAGAAGTAGAAAAGGATTTCCTGATGGCCGCACTGATGATTCAGATGGATTAGATTGCCAAAAAGATGATGAAGATCGAAGTCCAGTGCAAGAGGAAGGATAAATACATCCCTCCTCATGAGCGACGAAGTCCCTAGGACAATGAGGTTAAAGGCCTTAAGGGAATACTCTCAATCATTCTCCACAAGGTGACTAAGCAAGATAGAGAGCTGGAAGAAATGAAGGAAGACATTGAAGGGATGAAGCGAATGATTTGGTCTAATTCCAGAGTTGTCCAGCTGCTAGAGAACCTTGTGGGACATGCATTTCCCGATCTTCAATCATAACAAAACAGGGGGTTGCCTAGTGATACTATGGCTAACCCCAAAAATAGAGTTTGAGTGTTGACGTGTGTCATACCACGACGTTAACTAAGACGCTTCTTGGGAGGCAAACTAAGGTTTTAAATGCTTTGTTTTATTATAGAAATAATGGTGTATTGATTTTGCAAGTTGAAATGTGGAGAGTGATAGGTCCATTCCGCGAATCGCCAAAGGGTTCGGTGACCCCGAACTAGACCGTTGTTAGACTCAAGACCAATTTACTTTGGAGTCTATAAAACTCGGCGAGGAAGGTGACTACTCGGAGTAACGCCGAGTAGTTCGGGAGTCGTGACTAATGTCACCGAATGGGCAACAAATGGACAGTTTTAAAGGCCAATGATTGAGAAGTTTGACAAATTATCATTTTCCACTCGATTTCAACTATCACAAATCTGCACGTAGTAAGTAATTTATATTATCTTTGCATTCCTGGTATTTTAGTTGACGATTGGTGTTCGAACCTGGGATTACATTGCCTCCTAGCATTTCAAAGTACTTCGATCAGAATAAACGGTTGGATTTCCCGAATCCCGAGACTACGTTGAAAAATTTGTTCTCTTACGCAATTGGGTTTATTGAATTGATGTGTGCTGGGCCTCTCCGATAGATTTAGATTGTCAAAATGCCAAATTCAATTTATAAATCTTGCCCATTTTATCTTGATTTTTAAACTCTCTTTTTGTTACGTGTAGAACTGAGTAAAATTTTGTGGGGTTGTGCGCGCGTGATGTTTGTCATGATTAATTGTTATGGATCTGAGCTTAATTGTACTAGTGCATAGTTTAATTTTGTTTTCGGGAGTTGCAGGTTTGAAGTCAAGGAGTTAGGTTCAAAATATGCATGTTGGGACGTTAGGTGAGCTGGGTCGAACTCGCTAAACCACTCAGCGGTTCGCCTAATGACCCCATCTCGCATTTAATTTCATGCTACTTGTGATATGGGTCCTATAGCTTTCGGCGAGAAATCTTTGATCGCCAAAAATATTCGGCGACTCGCCGAAAGTTTCCTTGATTGCCCTTTTGTCTGCACCCCTAAACCTTTTTACACTGTATCCTTCGACGAATAAAAGCCTGCTAGCCAAAGCAACTTGGCGACTCGCCGATCTATTCGGCGAGTTTTTCTACAATTGTGTCCCTATGAATTTGAGTTATTTGTTTTAACTTCTTCCTATTTTTTTTTGTTTTATTTGGCAGAAATGGCTAGACCAAAAGTTGCCGGAAGAAACATGCCACCCAAACACATAAGAGCACAAAAGTTCAGAAGAACTGCAAGAGGCAAGAACAAGATAGCCAGTTCTAGGAGGAGGATGTCCATCGACACTAATATCCCTTCGTGGGCTCGAGGGTTCAGCAATGCGATACACGCCTTTATGGAAGCTCACGGGTTGGACAATATGATCGAGGCAAATATCACTGTAGAAGCCGAAGCAGAGCGAAAAGAAAAAGAGAACCAGAAGCAGAATTACAACAATCCGGGCACTGATGCCCAGGCAGATGGAGCGATTGCTTAGACATGATTCTCTCTTTACCTCCCTCTCTGTCCTTCTTTAATTCACATTCTAGATATTTTTGTTAATTGCATTTGAGGACAAATTGCTTTTATTTGTGGTGGGGTGAGGCCCACCTTTGTGTGCTATTTGATGTTCGTATGTTGTGTATATTTGGGCTTTGTGTTTAAAAATTGTGTTTTATCTGTTTATGTGGATGTTTTAGCTTATGACTTCTTTTATTTTAAATTGCAAAATGATTTTGACCCTTCCGAAATTTTTTGAATATTTTTGCCACCTCTTGTATGATTGAATGTGGTTGTTCTTTTTGCAAAATTTAAGTCTCAGTCCCGATCAATACCGATGACTTGAATAGTGCTCTCAATCGAACAAACATGAATGTACGGCTACGATGAGGCCAAATGAAGTTGCATAGACAATATGTGAACTCTTTGCATCTCGTCGTGATTAGCCATTTATCAAATCGATTCTCTTGTGATGACTGTTGCACACTAGCAAAAGTGTGGAGTCTTATTTGACTTAAGTGTCAATGCCTAGTGTGCTAAGCTTACTTTGAAACATGCATGATAGATCTTAGAATTTTCCCCGTTGGTCCGATCAACTAAGTATGGCTATCTTTTATGATCTTAGGTAACTTTAAAGAGTGTGAGCCAATTTGACATATACCTCTTTGTGGCCTACCTTGTGAGCATGTGTGAACCTTTTTTTAACACCCCTTGAGCCTTACCTTTCTTTGGAAGAAACTTGACTAAAACATGACCCTTCTTTATCCATTACCCTTAATCCTCTTAATTTGTGGTTGATTGAATAGCCAACTTAGGCCAAAAGCCTAAGTTGGGGGTGTGATGAAAAGGAAAGGAAGAGTCAAGAAGTGCAAGGAAAGTCTCCTCTTACCCATGGTTTTGAGAAAAATGGAATCCCTCCATATATAAAAGAAAAAAAACAAGAGAAAAGACAGAAAGGAAAAAGAAAAAGAGAATGAAAAAGAAAGTTGTGGAATAAAGTACAAAAGAAATGGGGTTTCCAAACAATTCATGGGAAGCGAATAATAGGATGACCTATGATGTACTAATGAAAATGATGAAGGAAGAAGGAAAGGAAGTGTTGAGAGCACCACATTTCATGAGGATGAAAGTCACTAAGCCTAAATGACCATACATTTGCACTCAGCCCCATTACAAGCCTTAAAAAGACTTTTTTGATCATGAGTAAGCTGAAGCAAATATCGATTGGAAAATACGAGCAAACCTATTGGTGAAAGTATGCATTGTTTTCATCTTTGTGAGTGTGAGCGTTGCATGTGATTCCTGAACTTTAAATGATTAAATCATTATGTGCAAATATGGAATCATTCTTCGTGTAAGGGCATTTGAACACTATAGTTGAGCTTGAACTTGCATTTGAAGCAAGTATTGTGAGCATGAGATTCGTTGATATAGGTGAGTCACAACTTGAATTTTTGAGTTCACATTTGATCTTTGCATAAGTAAATTGATTCTTGTTGTGTGCATTCATGATTGAGTCTTGTGTAGCACTGTTCGAGATACCCTTTTTGAATGGCTAAACTTGAGTTTGCTTGAGGACAAGCAAAAGTTTAAGGTGGGGGTGTTGATGAGTCCACAAATTGGACTCATTCCGGGCTATATTTTAATAGAAATTGTGTCCTCAAATGCTTATTTTATCTCAATACCTAATGAAAACCCTTAAGTTTCAGGTATTTTATGTTTGAAGGAAAGCATGGACACTACGTCGAAAAAAGGAACAAAAAGGCTGAGAAGAACGAAGAAATGAAGGCTTGAGGATCGCTAGTCCACTTGGCGAGTTGCCGAAGGGTCTTACTTCGTGTTTTATTTCAGTGTGCTAAGCGCTGAAGGAAATAATCAAGTCAGCGGAAAAAGGGAGCAGTCGGCGCATCACCGAGAAGTTTTGCGAAGCAGTACCATGCCGCCCAATGAACCAAAGCACACGATGCTGAATACTGGTGCAAGACAGCGATGAACTACACCAAAGGGCAAATCGCCGAGTTGATCGGCGATTCCGACTAATGACATCGAATGATCCACTGCAGCACAAATCTGTGAAAACTATAAATACTAGTTAGAGTTGTAGTTTTAGGTGTCGAACAATTATTATAATTTTCATATAAAATAGTACTTTTTGATATTTTTGCTCTGAGTTTGAGAGAGTTTTGAAGACTTGAAGAAAAAAAGGGTCTTATCTCCAAGGATTTAGACTTGGGTCTCTTAAATTCTTCATTCTTGGCATGTAACAAGAATTAAATTTTCATACCCATTTGAATGCAAGCTCATTTAGGTATAAATTTCTATCTCTTGATGTGTGGCTAAAAACCCCAATTCTTGGGGTGTGATTTAGCGAATATGGGTTAATATAATTGTTGGGTCTTGCTTGCTGATAGTTTAATCGTAGTTTAATTGTGATTTCGTTTAGTAGTTGTGAATGAATTTAATGAATTTGTAGTTGCAAATACAAGTTTATTTATGTGTTTTCGGGTTGTTTGAGAGAGAGGTCGTAAAACTAAGACCACTAGATTGATAGCCAGTGTGAGTATGTCGACATGAGGTTCAGCTCGAGAGAGTGAACCCTAGTCCCATGTCCAAACACTCAGCTCGAGAGAGTGAGTGGGTTAAGGTGTAGGCTGGTCTTCATGCGGCAAGTGGGTTTCCGAGAGGAATGCATTTGATACAGGGGAAGTTGCTCGAGAGAGAGCTTATCCCCCTTAAAGTCTAGCCTAGTCACGATTACTCTATGAATCTTCTATCGAAAGCATGTACCCAATAATCTAGCTTAACCCATATTCCCAAGGATCCCCTCTCATTACTTAGAAACCCTTGTTTAGTTTGCTGTTTTAACTTTACTTGTGACAAAACCCCTCATTGTTAATTAATACTTTGTGTCCCCTTTTTAATTTACAATGTTTTTAATCGTTAATGTCTTTAGCTACAACTAGTTAGAAATAAGTTTTATTTTTCTATTAATTCTCAAAACCACTCCCTTGGGACTCGACCCCAACCCTTGGTTGGGTTACTAAACTATTGTATGATCGTAGACACTTGCATCAGAAGTTGTGTCTTGATTACGCAAACATCATAGCTCAAGCCCCCATTCCACAAGCTGCAGAATACGAACCACGCCCAACCAGGACGGGCCGTGGTCCCACCCACTGTCCGTGGGTCATGGTCGTGGGTTATGCCTTTAATTTTGTCCCCAAGGTCGGCTAGTGTAGGGGTAGTTTAGGTAATTCCTTTTTAGGTTAGTTTGATGTGGGGTCATTTTATATTGTTTTAATACACCTATATAAGAGTTTTTTAAGTTATTAACTAACCCATTCACTTGATAAAATCCCAAAACCCAAACCCATAACCAACTTTTCCCCAAATATACTCTCTCGAGAATTCCAAGAAAGAAGACGAAGAAAGGTAAAGCTAGGGTCGAAGAATCAAGATTTTATCCTAAAACTCATGGTAAATCTTCAATAAGGTATGGTAGCTCTTCATCTATGGGTATCCTTCACCCATACATCCCCTCCAAAACCCTAAATTTCAAAACTAGAAAACCCAAAAGTTAGGGTTTGACTTCAACCTCATGGATTCCTTTCAAATTCATTTTAAATGATTGAATTATGTTTGTTTATGGATATATTGATGATTTTATATGATTTTAAGATGAATTCCTCAAGAATCCATGAATTCCCGTATTTTCCCAAATTAGATCTTAAAGTGTGGGTATTGATTGATACTAGTACAATGCTATAGGATTATGAATGTTATGAATTGATTACTTGAATCATGTTATTATCCATGCCTAATTTTGTCACGCCCCGAGACTACCCCTGAGCCGCAGACACAGGACCTAGGACCACAAGTGATCCCAAGCTAACCCTGCTGGTCTGATCATGAACATACTAAAGAAAATAAACTGATGCGGAAGCTAAATCATAAATAAAAGTGAAAAGATGGGGAATACCCATATACTATAACTGAGATAAATGATAACTGATGAGTTTAATACAAAGATGATATTAACTCAATACTAAGTTGAGTCTAACTATGTCTGAAATAAGCCTCTAAACTGACTAGAAATGTTGGGACATGCCCCAACTAGATCTAGCAAAACTGAAACTAAAGGGCTAAAAATACTGAAAAGAAACTCGTGACAATTATTCTCGGAGAATGAGGACTCACCACTAATTCTGCTGAACTGAAGATCGGTAACCGATCTAAGCATGATTTGGATGTTGAGAACCTGAACCTACATCACGAGAAGATGTAGCGCACATATGCGTCAGTACTTGAAAGGTACTGCGCATGCAGGATAGAATACAGCTGAAATAACATATAACTGAACAAAGCAAATAAACAATGATATAATCTGAAAAGGATATAGATACTTAATACTGAGATAACTGAATGCAGTGACCAATTTATAACATGCTGAAACTGAATACTGACTATACTGATAAATGGTCAATGCAATAGAATCTGACTGAACTGTGGGAGCTACTAATAATCGATAGTAAAACCACATGAGCTAAATATGGAGTCCGATGTATACACTTTATCGAGAGGACCCAATATACCCGGCCAAAGGTATAGAGGCATGACTGGCGTGATCAGTAAACTGATGTTGCCCACAGAGGGGACTTACACCTACATGGCTCGTAGATCTGGAACTATATGGGTACGTTGAACCCTAGTCCAACTCTGTATTATGCTACTCCCAATTAATTAAGTGGTTAATTGGTTATGATTGAATTTCTGTAAATACTGGATAGCTCAAAACTGAACATGCAAACTGAGAATGCAATAATTAATCTGATAGTGATGCATTAATAACTAAGGCATGTATAATTGAATAACTGAAATATCTAACCTAGTGTGTGTAATTCAAGAACTAAAGACATACATAGCTAGGGTTCTGAAATTCATGCAAGAAACGAAGTAATAACATTATAATCTGATTTGGAATATTTAAATAACAAATTCATGATAATCTGCTGAAGTTCTAGAAACCCTAGGTCTAAATAATAATAAGGGAATCAAGAATTTGACTGAATTCTAGGGACCTAATGGGTGAAAGGAACCCACTAGTGAAATCTCACATACCTAGTGACGAATTCCACAAAGAAATCTTTCGATTTTGGGGTTAGAACTGAAGGAAACTTGCTGCGTTCTTGAACTAGGGTTCTTGACCTCTTTTCTCCTCTTACGCTCTAATTTTTCTAAGTTTTGATTAATGATTTGACTTAAATAAGTTCTAGTTATGTTTCTAGGCTTAAACTGACTAAAACCTCATGATTTAGGGTCTAAACGACGTATCTTAGGGGTCCAACGAAATAGGAAAAGACCAAAAGACCCCTGACTCAACTGCTGTCGAAGTGATCGACGGATTGGACCTACAGGCCGTAGTTCAATCTATGGTCCTTAGATTGGGGTCGTCGATCAATTTTGCCTGACAGGGCTTCACCAAAACAAGCCTAACTTTTTACTTGGAGGTCGGATATTAGCAAACTCGGTGGCGTTGGAAAGAGGATTCAATTATCTATCATATCATAGGTCATGGGACACATAATTACTTTTGTTCTAAGATTTATGACCATCTGAATTTTACCCAATCAATAATTTTCATCGAACTGGTTACTGACCCTCACTTATGGTCAGACCTACATACTGTGGATCGAACGACGGTCCATGCTGGTCAACTGTAGTTCGTGTCAAAGGCTGGGTAAAGGAGTCTTGATCCACAGACACATACCACAGACCGTGGTTTGACGTACGGACCGTGGGTCTGTCCGTGGGTCGAGACTTAGCCGATTTTCTAAGCTGGGTTGGAGAGGGGTTGCAGTGGTGAACCACGAACCACCAACACGGGTCGCAGTCTGACCTATGGTCCATGGATGGCAGCTGTTAGTTGCACCTGCAACTTCTCAAAATTTGTATTTTTGGTCTGTTTCGGATATGGGGTGTTATAAATGTAGTAATTCTAGGTGTGTTGATTGAATGTGATCAATGGTCCTTAAAAGGAAAATTATGAGAATTATGTATGATCTTTATATTTATGTACATGCTTTATGAATACTTTGAATGTAATGTGATTATGACTATGATGTAACAGTATTGTTGTTGAAAGGCTTTTCTCACCCACACACACAGTTATGGATGAAGTTTCTATGATTATGTTAATGATGATGTGTTGATCGAAAGACTATTCTAAATTGTGCACTTATGAATGATAATGACATGTTGTGAGAGGTTTTCTCACAATATGGAGATTCTTAAGATGAAAGGCTCTTCTCACCTATTGAATCTATAAGCAATCTAATTAATGATGTTGGGTTTAGATGGATATTGATAGAGATGGAAACTCATACTAGAGTTGAGGTGGGGTTTCTAGTAACAATCTCTTGAGATGGATACTCATACGTGAGTTGAGGCGGGGTATCTAGTAGCAATCTTCGTATCCCATTTCTCCCATTATAATGAATTCAAGTAACGTAATGATAAGTACTCCATGGGGAATAATGCTAAGCACCGAGTGAATATTGATTGAGACGGAAACTCATTCGATAGTTGAGGCGGGGTTTCTAGTAACAATCTCTCGAGATGGATGCCCATACTTGAGTTGAGGTGGGGTATCTAGTAGAAATCTCCTTATCCCATAAATGATGTGCCCTCATAGGTTATTAGCTAGTGGATCCACCTAAGCTAAATTGATGATTCTACCTTAGGCAAGTAGGACACTCTTTTCGGTGTGACTAACAGCGGATTCCCTGATTTTCTCACATGGTCTATGTTGGTTAAGGATCACCCCCACAATGAATGATAACGAATTGTGACTTCTCAAGAATGCACTACTTAGTGTGGGTGGGGGTATGGGACTTCATCCATACACTGCACAAGTAGGCTTTGAGAGTAGTCATGGTGTGTTCATTTATGTTATAATGTTTTATGAAATGAATATTCTTATGATGATGCTACTATGTATGTTGATATGAAGGCTAATGGTAATGATGGATGCTTAACTTGGATTGTTGCTTTCCTTGATATGACTTATTAAATGTGAATGTTCCTTGTCTATGAGTATGAACAAAGGATGAAATTAAAGAATGATGAGTATGATTATGGTGACCTAAAAGTGGTACTTAGTATAGATGAGATTATGGGATCTTTATATATGCATTGTACAAGTATAACTGAGGGTTACTTATGAGATGGTTCTATTATGCTATGATAGTATGAACAAGAATATGAATTATGAACTATAGTTACTCAAGAAGCTTTCTTTAGTGTGGGTAGGATTATGGGATCTTATTCATACATTGCACAAGGATGTTTTGAGGGTATTTATGGTATGTTTCGATTATGATATGATGACCTATATGTTGAATATGCTTGTGACTTATGCTTTTATACTAAAGTGCATGATGATTCTCAAACTTGGCAAAGTGCATGATTTTCAACCAAAATGTCCTTTTTTAGCATGATTTTATGCATGGCTATCATACTTAGTGCATTATTATACTAACCCATATTTTCTACATTTTTCACAAAGTGTAGGGTTTGGCGATATTGACTTCCATCCTCGTGGCTAGGTTTATAGTAGATCAAGAAGAGAAGTTATGGTGAGTCTTCATAGTATTTGAAGGCTTGACCACCATGTCCTTTAAATCCTTCTTTTATGTTTTAGACTTTTGTATGGGCTGCGTCCCAAAGTTTTAGTTTCAATGGTTATAGATGGTTTGAGACAAAGTGTAGACTTCCGCTTGTTTTTGTAAAAGACTTCGATTGTAAAGAAAAGATTTAAATTCCGCACCATTTTCCTATTATCTTATGTTATGATATGCTAAGAGGCTTGTATGAGGATATTCAGAGTCTTATACGTCGTGTCACATCTAGGGGATACCCCTGGGTTGTGACAAACTTGGTATCAGAGCACAAGATTTTGAAATGGTTCTAGAACATCTCAAACCACGTCTAGTAGAGTCTTGTTCATAGTGTGAAGCGCGCCACATTTATGAATATAAGGCTATTGGATATTAGGAAATCTCACTTCTTCACTCTCTAAGTCATGACATAGTGTTTAACTCTATAAGGTTTCTCTCCTACTCCTTTTCTGATGGTCTTTAGGATATGACCACTTGAAGGGCTCATGCTACAAGGATCGAGGGAGAAAAGGTTGGTAGTGATGCCAATTATGGCTATGGGACTAGATGGGACTTGATATGATTAGTTTAGATGATATCCTTTGGTATAACTGGGTTGCATTATGGTTATGTGTGTTGTTGGTAGAACCCCACTCAATCATGATGAGTTTTAGGGTGTGTTAGAAGATTTGTTGAATAGGGTGTTTAAGTGATGCCTAGAGGTGTTCAGTTAGTAGACTCCTCTAAAGGAGGGTAGAAGTGTAATTCACCATGGTTTAGAATCATCTTGTGTGATGGATGTGAAGGATTAGTGATAACTTGGGCCGACCTTAGAGTTGAAAGAAATGGTGCTTAGAAAATTTTGTATAGGCTTACTCCCAAGGTGGAGATAATGTGTTTAGATAGCAAGGTCGTTGAGTGTTCTAGATGTTCATGATTTGGACTGACTTGAAATTCTCACCTTGAGAGGTGTAATGAGTTTGAGAAGTTTAGTCCGGTTTGGTAGGCTCATATGAGATCTTGAGTGTTGTTGGTAAGGTTACCTGTAGACTAGAGTTGCTTAAGGAGAATCTCTCTAAATTAGAAGTACTAGTAGATACCTTAGACAGCAAGTTATGAAATAGAAGAATGAGGAAGTTGATTTCATAAAAGTGTGAAGGAGTGGTCTTTGAGTGACTTGGGAGGCCATGGGCCAATGAGATGTCCTGATATCCTTATCTTTTCCTTCTATTCCTCCTTTAGCTTGAGAGGATAAGTTTCCCTTGACTTGTTTCATGATTGTGGAGTCTTGGATATTGTATGTGTTCCATGATCTCCTTATGTTATGCATGTTATTGATGAAGTTCATGTTTAGTGAGAAAATGAGTTTTCATGATTTATGTTTTCCTCATGTTGTTGTGCAATTAGTATGAATTGCCTATATGCTTCATGAGATGAATTGTCAAATTTAGTATGCTTTTGAGAATAATTGCACAATTGGTTTCATGATATTGAGTTGAGTATGCTTTGAGTTGGAGAAGGTAGTTCCTCCTATGAATTTGAAAAATGTTGAGCTTTCATTCATAATGGGTTGCTAGATGTAGTTCCTACTCCCTTGTTTAGCATTGAGTATGTTGACATCGAGTTGATGTTTCCTCCTTTTAATTGTGCATTATTTTTATGTTTCATGTATGATGGGCTGCTAGTCTTGAGTCTTTAATTCTGTAAGGTGTCTAGAATGACATTCGAGGACGAATGTTCCCAAGGGGGAGATAGTGTAACACCCTGGAAACTAGTAGGCTTAACTAGAGCTTGTCGTAAGGGTTGGAGTCATAAATTTTTCTTCTCGTACTTAGAATGAAGGGTTTAGGAGTTTAACGTCAAGGTACGACTCCCCAAGGACCAACCAAGGGTCCTTGAGCAGGACCCTAGAACAAACCTCCAAAGTTGCCCCAAAAAGTGACCTACGGATGGGGACCTACGAGGCATAGGTCCATCCACGCCTCATGGGTGAGCTTCGTAGCTCAAGCCCCCATTCCACAAGCTTCAGACCACAAACCACACCCAACCAGGAAGGGTCGTGGTCCCACCAACAGTCTGTGGGTCATGGTCGTGGGTCTGCCTGCAATTATGTCCCCAAGGTTGGCTAGTGTAGAGATAGTTTAGGTAATTCCTTTTTAGGTTAGTTTGATGTGGGGTCATTTTATATTGTTTTAATACATCTTTATAAGTGTTTTTAAGTTATTAACTAACTCATTCACTTCATAAAATCCCAAAACCCAAACTCATAACCAACTTTTCCCCAAATAAACTCTCTCTAGAATTCCAAGGAAGAAGAAGAAGAAAGGTGAAGCTAGGGTTGAAAAATCAAGCTTTTCTCCTCAAACACGTGGTAAATCTTCAATAAGGTATGGTAGATCTTCATATATGGGTAGCCTTCACCCATAGAGCCCCCCCCAAAACCCCTAATTTCAAAACTAGAAAACCCAAAAGTTAGGGTTTGGCTTCAATCTCATGGATTCCTTTCAAATTCGTTTTAAATGATTGAATTATGTTTGTTTATGGATATATTGATGATTTTATATGATTTTAAGATGAATTCCTCAAGAATCCATGAATTCCCGTATTTTCCCAAATTGGATCTTAAAATGTGGGTATTGATTGATACTAGTACAATGCTATAGAATTATGAATGTTATGAATTGATTACTTGAATAATGCTATTATCCATGCCTAATGTAGTAATTCTAGATGTGTTGATTGAATGTGATCTATGGTCCTTGAAGGGCAAATTATGAGAATTATGTATGATCATGATATTTATGTACATGTTTTATGAATACTTTGGAAGTAATGTGATTATGACTATGATGTAATGGTGGTATTGTTGAAAGGCTATTATCACCCACACACAGACATATGAATAAAGTATGAATGAAGTATGAATGAAGTTTATATGACATGATGATGTGTTGATTGAAAGGCTATTCTCAATTGTACACTTATGAATGATAATGACATATTGTGAGAGGTTTTCTCACAATATGGGGATTCTTAGGATGAAAGGCTCTTCTCACCTATTGAATCTATAAGCTATCTAATGAATGATGTTGGGTTGAGATGGATATTGATAGAGATGCAAACTCATACGTGAGTTGAGGTGGGGTTTCTGGTAACAATCTCTTGAGACGGATACTCATACATGAGTTGAGGCGGGGTATCTAGTAGCAATCTATGTATCCTATTTATCCCATAATAATGAACTCAAGTAATGTAATGTTAAGTACTCCATGGGGAATAATGCTAAGTACCGAGGGGATATTGATTGAGATGGAAACTCATACAGGAGTTGAGGCGGGGTTTTCTAGTAGTAATCTCTTGAGATGGATTCCCATACATGAGTTGAGGCAGGGTATCTAGTAGCAATCTACTTATCCCATAAATTATGTTCCCTCATAGGTTATTAGCTAGTGGATCCACCTAAGATAAATTAATGATTCTACCTTAGGCAAGTAGGACACTCTTTTCGGTGTGAGTAACACCGAATTCCATGATTTTCTCACATGGTCTATGTCGGTTAAGGCTTACCCCTACAATGAATGATAATGAACTATGGCTTCTCAAGAATGCACTACTTAGTGTGGGTGGAGGTATGGGACTTCATCCATGCATTGTTCAAGTAGGCTTTGAGAGTAGTCATGGTGTGTTCCTTTATATGATAATGTTTTATGACATGAATATGCTTATCATGTTGCTACAAAGTATGTTGATATGAAGGCTAATGGTAATGATGGATGCTTAACTTGGATTGTTTCTATATGTTGCTTTCCTTGATATGACTTATTAAATGTGAATGTTCCTTGTCTATGAGTATGAACAAAGGATGAGATTAAAGAATGATGAGTATGATTATGGTGACCTTAAAGTGGTACTTAGTATAGATGGGATTATGAGATCTTTATATATGCATTGCACAAGTATAACTTTGGGTCACTTATGAGATGGTTCTATTATGCTATGATAGTATGAACAAGAATATGAATTATGAACTATAGTTACTCAAGAAGCTTTCCTTAGTGTGGGTAGGATTATGGGATCTTATTCATGCATTGCCTAAGGATGCTTTGAGGTTATTTATGTTATGTTTCCATTATGAAATGATGACCTATATGTTGAATATGCTTGTGACTTATGCTTTTATACTAAAGTGCATGATGATTCTCAAACTTGGCAAAGTGCATGCTTTTCAACCAAAATGTCCTTTTTAGCATGATTTTATGCATGGCTATCATACTTAGTGCATTTTTGTACTAACTCATATTTTCTACATCTTTTACAAAGTGTAGGATTTGGCTAATTGACTTCCATCCTCGTGGCTAGGTTAATAGTAGATCAAGAAGAAAAGGTATGGTGAGTCCTCATAGAATTCGAGGGCTTGACCACCATGTCCTTTAATTCCTTCTTTTATGTTTTAGACTTTTGTATGGGCTGCGTCCCAAAGTTTTAGTTTCAATGGTTATAGATGGTTTGAGACAAAGTGTAGACTTCCGCTTGTTTTTATAAAAGACTTTGATTGTAAAGAAAAGTTTTAAATTCCGCACCATTTTCCTATTATCTTATGTTATGATATGCTAAGAGGCTTGTATGAGGCTTTTCGGAGTCTTATACGCTCTGTCACATCTAGGGAGTACCCATGGATCGTGACATTTGCGGGTGGGTATTTGGCCTTTTGATTATTTTAATCAATCATTAGGGTAGCCAATAAGATCATGACATGTCATTAATGAATCTATTAATTGAGGTTGTGATTTAGTCCATTAAAGATGAGAAGAAAATAGAGCCAAAAGGATGACGTCAGGGGCATTTTAGGCCCGAAAGGTAGAAGAAGGGTAATTTTTTACCAATTCGCATAGTTAAGGGGTATTATAGTCCCTTTTCGTTCTAGCTATGAAAGGACAAGGCAGGGATGAATACATGAAAAAGATGACAAAAATATTGAAAGGAGAATAAACTCTCAACTGGTAGTCGCCTAACCAAAAGGGCGGATCGCCCAATTCGCCAAACCTACCCAAGTTGAGAGTTTTTACAATTGAAAATATTCAAGGTAGATTAGCAGACTGAAATTAAAAAGGGATTCACCGAAGTCGTTAGGCGATCTAGAAGTTCCATCACCGAACGTGGCAGACTTCTAAGTAAAAATGAAAGCTGAATGGGAGAACATGATGGTAATCGATGATACACCGAATGTGAAAGGCTGACTCGATCGAGGTTCTTCAACTGAGCTTCAAACACTTGAAGCCTGAAGCAAAACAAAGGTGAGCTAAAGATCAAACGAAGATCCGCCAAACGTATTAGGAAAGGCCGACTAATGCCGTCGAATATGTCACACATGGAATTTTTGGCTAATTTTAGAGAAACTATAAATAACCCAAAAGAGAGAGAGAGAATGTATGAGAAAGACATATTAGATCCTGAATTAAGTTATTATATTTAGGGATTGAGAAATAAACTTCTTAGTTTTGGTGTTTTTCAAACAATCTTGTAATTGACAATTATGGGTTGAAATTGAAGTGGATGTTGTAGATTATTGCTTAATATTAAAACATTAATGGCTGGTAATATCATAAGTATAATTTCTTTTATTTTTTTGATATGTGGCTAAAACCCCAAATCTAAGGGTGTGATTATGGGGTTGGGTGTTGATTTCATTTAGTGGATCTTGTGTTTTGCTCTATTTTATTGTTGTTCATCCAAATCTTTTTTATTAACAACAACATTACAAGCCATACCCCTTTTTAAAAAAGTAATCTTGTTTTGAACCCTTCCCTCCTTGTGTAACACCCCGTATCCAAAAAAGGGAAATAAACCAGATTTATGCTTGGATTGGTTGTCCAAGGGCACCTTCCATGAGTTATGAGATAAGTCGAGACTTAATAACCGTTTCGTGGTATTTATGCTTAGCACTGAGTGGATATTGATAGTGAGATGGAATCTCTCCCGTAGTAGAGGCAAGGTTTCTAGAAGCAATCTCTTGAGATGGTTGCTCCCCCGTTAGTAGAGGCCGGGTTTCTAGTAGCAATCTCTGTATCCCTTAAATATGTGACCCCATAGGTTGATTAACTAGTGGATCCACTTAAGCTAGAAGTTCATGGTCCTTACATTGGCATGTCGAACAACCCTTTTTGGTGTGGGAGACACTAGGGGATCATGTTATAGCTCACATGGCCTCAATGTCGTTTAAGGCTAATTCCCCACAAGTAATAATGAACTAAGGTTACTCAAGGAGTATCACATATGAGTTCAAAGCTTTTTAAGAAGAAGTTAGCTTGCATTGGCCATGATATATGACTTATGTTTTATAACTCTTTCATATGATGTTTTAGCTTGGTCAATTGCATGTCTTGAAATGAAATGTCCCTTTTAGCATGTTTTAAATGTTTTATGCATGGCTATCATACTGGGTACATTGTTTTGTACTAATGCATACTCTTCCCAACTTTTTTCCCAAATATAGGGTCTGATATTTAGGGTGCTCAGTTTCGTGGGTAGTGAGTGATTTGATTGATTCCCGAGCTTTTGTGAGTCCTCATGCTTCAAGAACGGAGTTTATGGTCTTCACTTTGTTTCATGTATTTTCTCTTTTGGACATGATGTATGAGCTAGGCCCAATTTCATTTTATTGTATTAGATGGTTATGATGAGACAAGAGTTTAGACTTCCGATTTTCGTTTTATAAAATGTTTTGAACTAGGACTATTGTTTTACTCTTATTGTTATATTTCTTATGTTATGAGAGCTAAGTGGCTTGTATAGAATCTTTCGGGGTTTTATACGCCATGTTACATCAAGGGGTACCCCAGGGTCGTGACACCTTGAGCATGAAATTGTGAAAGTTAAGGCTAAAAGGCTAAGTTGGAAGTGATTTGGGAAACTCATAGAAATGATGCTTACCACATGAGAGCGTTAATATTAAAAAAAAAGATATGAGAATGGAGGAGAAGTCTTAAAGAAATAAAAGCTCTTGATAATGAAGGAAAGAAAATTGAATAAATGAGACTTGGATCCACTGAAGGTTGAAAATGGTAGCATGTGGGGAATGTAGAGTAGGAATAATAGAAGAAAACAATGCAAAATAATGAGAACTATGCATTAGCTTGAAGAGTGGAAAACTGGAAATGATGAGTTGTTGTGTACTATTCAAGGAGGGTGTAGTCACTTGTACCTAAATGATATCCTAACCTTCACTATACCTACATTGCAAGCTTAATAAAGTCCTTTGGGATTTCCAACCAAACGACGTTGAATCGATGTTGATGGAAAATAGGGGCAAGCCTATGGTGTGACATTTTTGTTGATGAGATGTTCTATTGTGAGCTCACATGAATGCTTGTACTTTTGTCCCTTGTCTTGTGAATATTTGTGTGCTTTTTATGGGACATTTAATTTCTTGTAAGGGCATGAAACTATTATAGATTGGTGATGTTGATAGATTTCAAATTTGAGTCAAAGGAAGTTGTTGAGTTGACTAGTAATTGTGACTGGCTTCTTGAGAATTATTGTTGTCACTTGATCATTCTTGGTTATCCATTGTATTTGAAATTGTTCTCAAACTCTAGGGAGTTTCTTGACTTGAAAATCACCTACTTGCTTGCTAATTATTAGTACCAACAAAAGCCATGACCATGATCCTTAGTTGAAATAGAAGGGTGTTGTGCATAAATTGAGTGTATGTTGTGTTTTTTGACTTTGTTTTGCTTGAGGACAAGCAAAGTTTTAAGTTGTTGGCGTTTATGAGTGGTGGATTTGCACTCATTTGAGGCTCATTTCTTGTGATTTTGCGGCACTCAAGTAGAGAAAGAGGCTAATTATCCATCTAATTGTGTTGATTTCAGATATTTGTCGCCGGGAAGAAATATGATGGACAAAAATGGAAAAGAAGTTAAAAAGAGCTAAACCTGGTAGAAAATAGTCCCAGATGTCGCACCTACAAATGGAGTTCACTTTTGCAAATGAGTCAACTGGTGACCATGCGGGGTTCGCTTTTGCTAGTCTAAAGAGGCGGGGGTCACTTAAGCGAATGGATGTTCTCTTTTGTGACGTTCACTTTTGCGAACCCCCTACCGCTTCTGTAGAGAAACATCATAGGATTATTGATTCCATATCAGTTTTTTTAGTGAGGGATGGTCTTAGCTTAGTATAGAGAAAAAAAAATTGCAGTGTTCATAATTTTAGGTTGAGACAATAAAGGCAGGTTGCCTCACAATTCACTTTTGGGTTTGAAAATTGTGTTCTTATTAGTAAAATATTTTTTTCCCTTCTTCTTTCCTTCTTTTACATTTCTAGAATTGTGGGTGTAATTGTGTATATGAAGTTGGGATTTTGTGCTAGAAATAGATAAATCTATTTGGGTATTTGATTTACTACTCTATTGCTTTTGTAATTCCTTGATTCCATGCCTAATTTCTTGAAATGGGTTTAATCTAGTTCTCATATTTTAACCTATGATTTGAAAGTGCACGATTGAGTCTAGCTTCCAGTCTTTGTGGGTTGCTCGAAAGAGAGTTTGTGAAGTTTAGGATTAGGTCAATAATCATTTTGGTTTTGAGTCCTAAATTTGAGACTGAAAGGAGATAATTTAAGTCTACTTTGTTGAATGCTAAACTTGCTAGAAATAGGGGTTTAGATTAAGGTCTTTGATTGATTTGTTATTGACACGATTGAGACCAAAAGGAGATATTGTGATATAACACTTTGAGACCGAAATGAGATTAATGTTGATCAAAGCTAATTTAGCCTATCTATGATTGAATTGCAATGGATTATTGAGTGTTGATTAAATTCTGAATTTTCCCAATTCCCATATATCCCTTGCTTGCTATCCTGTTTGCCCAAAATCTTCATTTAGTTACGAAAATCACTCTTGATATTGATAATCATGTATTCTTAAGTCTAGGTTCAAACTTATATCTATTCATTCTTTATCTTCTCACTTGCCGACAAATTGTTCCTTATGGGATTCGATACCGACTCTTAGTTGGATATTTTTTATTAAGGACAATAGCTTACTCTTAAAACTTGTTTTGAGAATAATTTGATTGTTATCATCTACTAAGTACGATGTCACGACCTGACTTCTCAAGTCATGATGGCACCTACTATAACCCACCAGCAGGTAAGCCAACCCGTAACCCGAAACAACAAGTAATGGGTCTGAGGGTAGAAACTAAACAAGAGTAGGCAAATAACAATATACACAGGCAGAAGCAAACCAAAACATAAATACAAATAAAGATCCCTCCCAGAACCTGGAAGTCACTAGTACAGAGCTACTAACAAAATGAGTACAAGTCTCAAAAATAGATAACAAAGACTGGACTGTCTCGAAGGGTAAAAGACAAGTCTATATATACAGATGGAGACTGAAATAGTACAAAACGTCGTGTGCTCACTCCCGTCTCCGGATCAGTCTGCTCCAAGCTCGATCAACGCTGGCTACTAGTGCCCGAACCTGC
>JAJOOF010003317.1:0-22468 GCA_029582545.1 Solanum lignicaule | reverse complement strand
ACATATTTTATCCTATCCATTTGTACAAGAGATAAGAATAATCATGAATACATTAATACCTGCATTATTAATCCGTAAATTACAACACCTCCATTATTCAATTTTATACTAAAATCTTACATTATTAATCTTTTCATAACTAATTCCTAACCAAATGATTCCTTAGTGTACCTTAACAACCGTGTCAAAAAAAGAAACAAGAGTGATTCTTTAACGTATTACTCCGGGGAGAATGAGAGCATTAGTAGAAGGGAACATTTTACACATTAAAATACTTACTGTACAAAATGCATACAATATAATTTTGAAAATATTAAGGAAAAATATAAAGAGTTAGGGGAGGCCATTAGATAGGCTTGTCTGTTATGAGTAATCATGCTAATACAATAACAATAACATTAGTATAATTTCATAAGTAGTGTTGGCATAGCCATCAGGCTGGTGAATTGAACATTCTTTTTCTAAAAATTATACCGTCTATATAGAAAATTATAGAGATAATATCATAAATGATCACTCAACTATAAACTCTTTTTTTTCTCAGAAAGTCATTCAAATTTGATTTTTTAGTCACTGAAGTATCAATTTAAACATAAGAATTTCAATAAGCAAGTTCATAAGTCATAACTAAACAAATGAATCCAGATTAAGTCTTCCGAAAAGAGAAATACGGTGTAGGTGAAATGATAATAGTTGGGTGACTTTTCTGTTACACAACAAAATTGAGCGACTATTAGTTGAATGATTGTCTAAGTAATTAACTTTGGAATTATGTGATGTGAATGTGCAGAAGTACAATATGTTTATGGCACAAATCGGTTGTGCAGCCATTGGTGTTTTGGCACTCACAATATTGGGCCCATGTTGGCTAGCTCGAAGCACCGCCCTTTCTGCTGCCATAGCTTTCATGATTTATACTCGCTCTGTTCATCCTCCTGGTAAATTAGTTTGCAAATTATCTCTCATTTTAAAAAAAAAAAAAGATCTTATGGTAATGTATATTCGAAGTTGTTGTGCTAAATTTGTGTTTTGTATTGTAGCTGCAAGTTTGCCGCTATTGTTCATTGATGGAGCTAAGTTGCATCAGCTCAACTATTGGTATGCTCTGTTCCCTGGAGCTGCTGGTTGCATTCTTCTCTGTTTAATAGTAAGTTTTGTTTCCTCTCTGCACCTTTTTAACTACTTACCGTTTTTTTTGTTTTGTCATTATTTTACTTGAATCGAATTTTTATTTAAGAAAGAAACAAAGAGTTCTTTTGAAATTTGTTGTCTTGATGATGTCATAACATTCGATTATTGCACTATAAGATTTTTGAAACTTGTGGATAAACATTTGTGTGTTATATATAAACACAGACTGTTTATTAATGCTCTCGTTTTCTGATTATTGCAGCAAGAGATTGTGTGTTACCTAAAAGAAAATGTCAAATTCTGATGTACAAAGTCAAGTGGATGCATTTCGGTTTATATTTGTGAATAAGATCATATGATTGTCATTCAACCCAGAAATTGTATTTGTGAATAACATATATCATTCTGGAAATTATCAGCATCATATTATTGTACTATATATTAAATGTTATTAGAAAAATATCACTAATTTGTGATCATCATAAGCTATATATTACATTACTTATTTACTGAAGACTTTACCAATATTGTTTCAGTCAGACGGAAAATCATACCCACACCCTATAAAGGGGTGAAAAAAAAAAGTACCCTATAAAGGGAAAATGCATAAAGTTACCCTTAAGCAAGTCATTAAATTTTTTAGGACACAACTTTAACAAGATTCCCACAAAGTTTAAGTTAGAGGTGACTTTATCTAATTTTGCTAAACTTAAATTTTTTATATAGCTAGATTAGAAGTGGTGAAGCTTAAATTTTCAATATGAAGATTTAAAATTTGAAAAACCAAGTGCACGAAGAAGCAAAGGAATTGATCAAAATCTATTATATAAAAAAAAAAAATTTTAATCATATATATATACAATGTAATTTTTTGCGGGACGAAATTCAAATCATATTGATCTCACGTAGTTCAGCCCATGGTGACCAGGAGCAGCCAGGTGGGAGGAGATGTTACAACAAAATAAATAAATGAAAAGTTTAAATTTGCTTTTTGGCCTTTATGGACTAGTGTGTCGAATGCATGTGAATCAAGAGCCATTTCTTTATAATTAACAATAATAAAGGTTTTTTTTAGATATATATAACTAGCAAAGAGAACTCAAATCAACATTTATAATTAAAAAAAAGTTGAAAACTTTGCGTCTTTATGCGCGACCTTAGCTCAAAGATAGACGGGCTAATTAGCAGTTTGCTTTTTATTTCAATAAATCAAATATATTTAATACCATAATTCAAGCACACATAATACAATAAGAAGTCGTTTGATTGCTAGTTAGAGCTATATAATTATTAATAATATATGAACTAATTATACAAGATTTGATTATTTATATATTAGTTATTTCATCTTTTATCATACATAAAATAATATATAAATTGATTCATGATTTATAATGGAAAAGTTAAAGAATCTCTAAAACATTATTGTTAAAAGCAATTTTAATTTCTAAGTGGGAGTTTCATAATGGAGAAGTTTGGAAATTCTATATAAAAAATTAAAATGTTCACACTAGAAATTTTTTAGAGAAATAATTTTCTAGTCTCTTATAAAAAATTTTTTATAAGAAACCTTTATCTATACAGAGTTTAAAAAATTTCTTATTTTTATTTTATTTTAAGTAAAAGGACAAAAAAATCTTATTTCCTCAATATTTTTAAAATGGAAATTTCAGCATCAAAAGTAAAGAGAAGAAATTTTGGGGAGGGGCCAATGGACTTTTAGACCGTACATGTATTAGCATAATCTTTTAAATTAATGACAATTGCCAAATAAAAGGCATAAATACAAATTAGAGGTGGACCCACATTAGTATATATTGGAGTTTCTTTGCTTGATGGGGTTGTCATGACATTTGATTGATGTAGTGGTTTAGTGCTAAGCACGGTTTTAATTACGACCTTCTTGACAACAACGTCTCCTTTTTTTTATATTTTATTTTTAGAGTATAGTGTGACTAGTAGCCAACTAGTGAGACTAATTAAGATTTACCCCATTAATAATCTTCGTATAAAAGAGTTGATTATTTTATTTCACTCTTATTTTTCAAATTATAAAAATCCCTTAAAATTTATGGATTCCAAATACATCACTAGACCTCCGGATACAGTGGCAGAGCCACCTTATTCTCAGGGGTTCATCCAAACCCCTTTCGGCGGAAAATTATATTATTTATACATGGTTAAAATAATTTTTTAGGTATATATAATAGATGTCGAACCCCCTTTGGCTACTTCGTGTGTCTATTTCTTCAGATTTTGAATTCCTTTATTGAAAATCATGGCTCTGCCACTGTCTGGATACATCAGCAAACATCCAGATACATAGGGGGATGTCTCCCGAGGGGAGGAGGTATGTATCAGAGAGAAGATAGGACATCCGGATACGTAGGAGAGGGATGTATCAGAGAAGGAATGGATGTATCAAAGAGGGGAGCGATGTATCCGAAAGAGGAGGGATATATCAGAAGAGGGGATAGGACATCCGGATACATAGGAGAGGGATGTATCATAGAGGGAAGGGATGTGTTCGAGAGGGAAGGGATGTATCAAAGAGGAGATAGATGTATCCGAGAGGGAGATACGGATGTATCAGCGAGAGGAGAGTGATGTATCAGAGAGGAATTTTTTTATTTTTTTTTAAATTGTAGGAAATTTAGAGATTATGATACAACAAGGTGTGTATTTAGCTAATTTTTTCATAATATTTTCATACTTTGATTCGAAGTCTTCAATTTAGGATGGAGAAATTTCAATCATCGCGATAACAATTAACACCTGTTGGTGACAAGGATATCGATGCCTTGTTCTTACACGCGTTACCTTTGATATCAGCAACTTTGTAGTATTTTTTTTTCAAATGCTCTGGGGTGTAAAATAGAAAGACGATTGTGGATATTAATCTTTTAAGTACTTTTGACTAATTTGTTTTGGAAAATAGTTTTATTTATTGTTGAGTTTAATTTAATATGAGTTCCGTTCTGCCTCAGAGAAGCAAAAATAGAAATGAGATTTTTATTTAATTAATAAAAGCTTCTTCCTTTTTGCTCAACCACCTACGGTAAGTGCTTATTAGCCACTAATTTATTTAATTTATAAGTGATAATCAGTTTACGTGGTTTAACTTGTGTTGATATCCTACTCATGTAAGACATATTTAAGTATAAACATCGTACTTTCAAAATATTAAAATCTACAAAGTAATTTACTTTTCCTTCATGACTTGGTATAGTATTTGTCATAGTTGGTTAGCTTAGTATTCTTTTAAAAGTGCTTGTAATTTTTTAGTGTGAGCATCATCAATTTTTTTTATTTCAAATTCTCCCAAAAGGAATAGGTCTATGGTTGATGTACATGTTTAAATATTAGATAGCTAAACTGAATCACGGGCCGATTTAGAATTTGAAATTTATAAATTTCTATAATGATTTCAAGTTGATACTAAATTTAAGCACATCTGTAAGATCGGATCGTGTGCCTCCACAAGATATGATTTTAGATGTCGCATTAAATATTCTTGGTTTGTATTGTTTGTTGGTGAAATAGTTTATGACTTTTCGACCAGGTATAGGGCGATTCTGAACCCCCCCAAAACGTCTTTTTGTATTGTTTACCCTTATTTCGAATGTCTGTCCAAAGAAGAATAAGTCAATTTTGTTTGAATAAAAATAAGGTTAAAGCTAGGTATATTAATGTGCTAACATCCAAAAGATAAATGATTCATTTGAGAGACTTCAAGATTTAATTAAGGACCCTACACTTACTGTTTGACAACTTCTCCATTGATTAATCCTCTCTTACGACTAATATCCACCCAACTCTTGTTTCATTGCACTTATTCCTTCTGACTTATCATTACGGGTTGACGTTGATATTCAATTCGATATTTTCAAAATTCAGGAATTAATAATTGATAGTAGATAACAAATATAGAATTTCTAAAGTTTGACCTTATATAGTAAATCTAATTTTGACCCGATAAATACCGTTCTATTGGATAATTTGGTGATTTATGTTTTCAACCTCTTGTTTCCATGAACCGAATAGTTTTTTCTTTATAAGCCATAAACTTAATAGTACATAATATTTTGTGTAATTCATTTCATCGGAGGGCAAGGTTAGACCTTTTCGTAAACCACACGGTTATATCTGAACCTTTTATCAACAAGAATATGAATGAGGTAAACTTCTAACGGATAGCAAAGTTAAGACATTTTCTCAAAGTACAAGCTACAGCGCGAATTTGGACCTTTTCATGGTATAGTTGAATTGTGATCACCAATAGGGACTCCAATGGCGTAATTTCAGGAAAAAAAACATGATGTGCTAATTGACAAAAGAAAAGTTAGATTTCACAACATAAAGCACAACAGGTTTGCAAAGCGCAATAGCCATAGTTCCAAACTGTTTTGTGACCAGAACTCATTAGTGTTCTGGACCCATACATTGGACTTTATTTATTACAGAAATGTGCTTCTATAATACATTGTCTCCAAATATATGACATATTACTAGGACACATTAAATAGTATTCCGCATTACTACTAATCAAATACAAACATTGACTTAATAAGTCCAGAAACCAAAACCTTGGTCTTCAACTGGAAATCCAAAGTAACTCAAATTTGATGATGTCGCGGGATAATCATCATCCGCGGCTTTGCCAAGTAGGTTGGCAGTAGAAAGCATAGTCTTGCTGAAGTTTTCATCATCATCCTGAGATAAATCCGACTGCTCAGTTTCAAATACGCGAGCAGAATCACCCTGATCTATGACTGAGGAATGCACCCTACCGGTGTAACGTGGGCTCTCTGAGTCAAAAACATCACTCTTAGCAGAGCTTAAATCCTCCTGCTGGTGCTTAACAACCAGAGCTGGTACATTGGACATTTCTACTCTTGAAATTGGATCAGCCACGGTTTCTTTTGCCAATGCATCGGAGTGTTTGTTTTCATCGCGTAAATCCAATTGCCCATTTCCTTTCTCTTTGACAAACAGCTTATCGGTGAGATGGAAAACCTGAATTAAGGATTGAACCATCAAACATAAGCATAGTCCACAAGCTCACGAAAATGAAATTACATTTAACTAAGTACCAAATATGATGCAAATATAATAAAGGTCCTTACTTCAGTTCGAAGATCTTCTTTTTCCTTGAGAAGATTATTGTAATTTGATTTCAGAGCGTCGTATCTATTCCTCAGTTCATCATAATCTTTCTCAAGCTGCTTAGTCTTCCATCGTGCACGACGATTCTGAAACCAAATTGCAATTTGGCGAGGCTGCAGACCAAGTTCTTTAGCAAGCTGAACTTTTCTTTCAGGTTCAAGTTTGTTCTCTTCCCCAAAACTCTTCTCAAGAAACTGAACTTGGTTGTCAGTAAGTCGCCTCTTCTTCTCCACTTGATGAAAATACTCCCCCAATTCATCAGCTTCATTGTCATCCTGATCGAACGAGTCAAAGAATGACCTTTTCCCTCCATTAACACCGCGAAAACTGACCATAGAACTGGATCCTGATAGATACAAATACCCACAGAACAAATTACTACCAAGTTATCAATTTTGACCAAAATTCAGTTCCATTTAAAACTAGCTAAGACTTTCTAGTATTCTTCATATCAAGACATCATCAATTGCTCTTGTATCTCTACTTTCTATTACAATTTACAACAACATACCCTAGTGAAGTCCCACTAAATGGAATCTCGGGAGTGTAGAGTCTACATAGACCTTACCACTCCTATTTCCGAAAGACCCTCAACTCAAGCTCATCAAACCCAACTTTTTCTATTACAATTTGCTATACAAATTCAATTTCATCACTAGATGGATGAGCTAACAACTATCTTAGGCCAATCAACCAATTGATCATAATAGTAATTCAATTCAATATTTAAGGGGAAAATATAAAAAATTCATACAAACAAATAAGATTTCTATCTAAACCAATATTAACCAAATAAAAATATACAAAGTCAACGGTGTAAGAAATATATACCCAAGAAATTAGAAGAACAGGCAGGGGCAAAAAGGGAACCAAGATGCCCTTTTGGCGCAGTAGATGAAGAAAACACATCCCTCTGTTTTTGAGTAAAAACGCCATCGAAATTAGAAGCACCACCGTAGAGAATCCCTGGAGCCATCATAGCTTCGAATTCTACAGATATTTTTTTAAAATTATAAAACAGAGATCTTTTCAAGAAACACCCATATCCACTCGTTTCGTTATGTAATCAAGAATTTGGGGTTCTTGATAAATATCCCTTTTAAATATATATTATTAATTTCTTGTATTAAAACTATATACTATATGGAATTAATAGAGATCTATAGCTTGTGGCGAAAGAAGCTTGTGATTATGATTTCAGTGATGTGGGAAGTGTGAGAGCACCTACTCCCGATCACCATAAACATCATCACCCTTGCTTACAAATTCAATACAAGGATATGATTATAAAATCAAAAAAAGAGAGATAGCCAAGTTCCAGAACCAAAAACAGAAGCTTTTTTTTGGAATAAAACAGAGCAAAGAGGGTGTTGGAGCAGAGAAGAGATGTGGACTAAAGTGTTTTGATTTTTTTCTCTTGGCAAGAGACTACTTATAACCAAAGATAATTTTAGCTTTGGTCACATAGCGAGTGTAATAAATCAAGGGCCCGTTTTAACGTGCTATATGAAATCATGATATCAAATCAAATCGATATAAAGTTGAAATTGTTTAGACATGTTTTTGCATTTTTCAAATTGTACTTTTTTTTTCAATAAACACAAATAGTCTCCAATTTATGAAAAATATAAAAAATTTATAAATTCTTATATAATTTTACCAAATGAGTAAACTATAGTACATAAATAAAATATCGGAATATTGTAAGGTACTATGTTGACGAATTGCATATATCCATTTTTTTTTATAAATAAATATTTGTGATTATAAACTTTTCAATACACATAATTTTATAAAACTTTACTTATCAACAATAATAATAACTAACTATTTTTTAACATAAATATTTTGCGAACAATGTTCATACCGAGCATGAGACTTTCTTGCAAAAGTTTAAAAGATTACTCTTTCCTTTAAAAACTATATAAACTTATGAGTCTAGTGTTACATTTAAAAAATAAATAAAAAATGATTTGAAATTGCAAATCATACTTTACGGAGAATTTGAATTTTTAAATCATGATTTTCAATTGTATGTGAATGCAAAATTGAAATTGTAACTTCATATCACATATTTGAGTGCAAGTTAAATATACCTTGGAGAAATCACATTTAAAATTATATCCGAATTTCACAATTTTAATGTTAAGTATCATACATGCATGTATTTGACATATAAATGCATTTGTGTATCGTTGTTTTACACTCTTTTTATATTAACGTGTATCTATTTCATAGTAGTATACATGCATTAAATTTAAGTATCATAGATCAAACACTTTCTCAAGTTCAAAGCTAATATATATATCTCTATGTTTTCAATGTATTTATGTATAAACATATATTCTTAGAATAAGAAGAAGAAAAATAAATACAAATACACATATATATCCTTAAAGCTGTTAACTCTTCTTAATTTCATATATACATAAATACACAAATACTGAAATACATATGTATCTCTTCAAAATAGAGATGTATAGAAAATTTATTATTGCAATTTTTCTAGAATTTATGAATTCAAGTTTATCATTTATTGGTAAAAATAAAAATAGAGAGATACATACATACACTATACATACATAGAGATGAAAACAAAGTCCCAATCAGTCGGTGGGGTGACGTATATTGTTGTTCTTTCTCTTTGCCTTTTTCAACTTTTTGTGTTTTTTTTTTTTTTCTTCTTTCAAATTTGTCGAAATCTTTTTAAAATTTGAAGGGGCAGATTACATTGGATATAATTGTTACTCATTTCACTCCTATTTACTTGACACGTTACGTTTCTACGCTAAACAAAAAGAGATGTTACTACGACAACGTCCTTGTAACTGTAGCATTTCAATTCCACTCACCTTGCTCCACTTGTCATTTTAGGATTTGAAACCACTTTTTAGTTATAACTTGGGCTTACAACAATCCCTTAAATTTATCAGTATATTTCATTAAAAATATGAATTACGATTTGTTTCTATAAAGATATGATATTTGACCTGATTCAATCTTAAAAGTTTGCTCTGTCTCAAGTGGAGGAGCTAGAAATTTTACTAAGGATGTCCAAATATAATGGTGTGTGGTTGTCAAAATAAATTTTATTAAGGATGTCAAAAAATAATTGGGTGTGACTGTCAGAATAAAACAAAATAATATTGTTCTATTTATTGTTTGAACCTAGAACTCCGTCATTCAAATGGACACCTATTACAACTAAGCGAAAGACATAACTTTTGTCAAGTGTGTCCAACTTTAAATATATGTCCTTTAAATGTAGAATTTGACATATATATACAATGTAATTTCCAACGAAAGGATAGTTGTAGCTACGCCACTAGTTTGTCCAAGTCGCCCCGACCTCAACTGGAGCATGAACACTTACAATGGGGGACCCAACATCGGTGAACAACAAATTGTGATGAGCCCGATTGTGATATCATGTTGAAGTGTGTGCCAATTTCATCTAAAAGATGAGATGTTAGAGAGAGCGCACCTTTTATTAACTAATGATAATTCTTTTTCATTGGAAGAGCAGGCGGTGAGATTCGATCCCTGGACCTCTGTCTTCTCTGAAAACATGTTGAAGATATGATACCTGGCCTACCTCAACCCCAATAGCTAGCTCATGAGAGAAGGTTTGTCCAAGTCCATATAAGAAGATCCATTTTCCATCCCTTCATCCGATGTAAAAGACTTCTTAACAGTTTCAATCGATATAACTATTTAAAATATGTCCTTAACTATATGAACTTGAATTAACATTTTTATGAAATCAACATGATGAGATTTTAATCTACGATACTTATTGTATAATTTTTAAATTAAAAATATTAAATTAATTTAATTCAATTTAACTTCATAAATTAGTTAAATAAACTTTTGAGAAGCAAAAATGTTAAGAGACGGAACAAATAATTACTCTCTCTCTCGGAACTAATCCCTTGACATAAAGCCATCTAATTGTAAAATATTTTATATGTTTTTCTTCTCACTGAGCTTGTTCCGTGCGTGATTGATTAACCAACTTATAAAATTTCTTTATTAAAAGAGAAAATTTTATTAGAAAACGTCTCTTATATAGATTTTATATATAGTGTAAATTTAAATTAATTGAAATTTCAATAAAAATATCAAATACCGATAGAAAAATTTTGGAAAAAAACAATCTTTAGACTATTTAATCTTTGCGTATTAGACAGGTACTAATCTTTTGACTTAAGCGATATAGCAGTAAAATTATGTTGAAATCAAAGGTGATAGAAACTATTAAAAAAAGATTGATGAAACAACTGGCATGTTCATAAAATATAAGTCAAGAGTTGACTTTCATAAGTAGGTATCCTCCATTTATTGTGATTATCTAGTCGGCCCAGATAAACGAAAAAGAGAGAAAATGTGACACACGGGGAAGGGTGGGGGGGGGTTAGTTTTGATTACGTATATTCACTGTAATCTCACATGTGAAGTTTGGAGAAGGTAATATTATATGTAGACGTTATTCATATCTTGTGAGGGTAGATTTGAAGTATATTAAAAACATAGTTATATTTATTGATTTGGTGTAAACATACCACATATATAATTTTTTATCGAGAAAGGAGAGAGAGTTTATATGCTTCTATGATGAATTACTAAAAAAAATTATTTTTATTTATCACTTAATTATGATAGACAACTAAAACTTTTGATCATGAGCTGATAAACTTTTCTTTTTATTTTTTGATGGAAAACGAAATTTAATTCCTCACTTCAAAAATAATATTTCCCCTTTTTAAGAATGTAACTAAAGTGAGCAGGGATTTTAGTTGTTGGCAGGCACAAATGAAAACATGTTTTATTCTATACGACACTATGAAAGTTGGTGGATAATGAAAATAGAGGCTACTAAGTGCGATTCTGTATTCAGAAGAACTCAAATTCAAAACTTCTAAAGATAACAAAGTACTTAATACCTGAGCAGTCACCACAATCGTTGTTGGTAACAGTGACTTAATATATCTGTTGAGGATCAATATATATAGGGAATAAAAAAGAATTTACCTAAATGAGAAAGGAACAGAAGACATATATTAAAGGAAGATAGAAAGATATGGCAGAACATAAAATAATGATTCTGGAATTAGTATCTGATACACCTTTATTACAATCTTCTTTTAAGGTTACATATATTATGAAGATAGGATCGAGAAAGTGAAAAGAGTATGAAATGGGAGCTGAATATGATCTATCTTTTCACCTTTACTTTATTTTTTTTAGTATTATATAAACAAATAACCCAAATTGAAAAAATAATATTGATTTATTGGTCAAGGATTATGATTTAGAATTAATTTGATAATGATTTAACATATCTACAAATTGATAATCGATAATATTTAAAATTGAAGTGAACCACCCAATACGAACTGTATATATATACATGCACAATATAAGACTTTGGACCAAATTTTAGTAATTGTAGCCAAGATTTTCAAAAGGGATCTAAATAAAAGAAAATAACATATGAAAAAGTTAAAGAGGATCAGATTCAATGTCTAATAAATATAGACATTGAAAATTATCAGTGCTATATATAATATTTTGTATGAGCTGGAGCCAGCCCATGATCTTCTTCTAAGTAATGAGCGAGCTATATGACTGTCCTTTGAAATTAAAAGTGTAGTATAAATTAAAGCTCTTTTTTATTTGGTTGTAATTGTAAAATGTAAGAAGTGTACGGACTTAGCCACTTTTCTGATCGATTTAATATAAAAATAAAAACTAGTGTTTGAAAATTGATTGATAAATATGAACTTTTAATGCGAAAACACCATTACAATGTTATGAATTTTCAACTTAAACAAATGATTGATAAATATGAACTTTTAATGTTATGAATTTTCAACTTAAACAAATGAAAATACTATCATGAATGTTGAAATCTGTCCGGGGTATCGTGCTTCACTTTTTAAAATTTGAAATCCATAAGAAAAAATAGTTATTTTTAATGACTATGATTATTTTTCAATTATAAATCCGAAAAAATGATTATTTTCTAATTTTAACTTGTAAAATTGTTGCCACATTGATTTCAAAGGCTATATAATATGATTAAGAAGGAGTGGATATAAGATTAGAATCTTTTCACAAATAGTCAGCCAAATTTACCATTTACTTTTTCTATCAAGCTAAGTAGACATTAACGATTATACATTACTATTTATATGGTTATTCATATATTTTCCATGAATAAATGTATTTATTATAGATTTATCAACTATTTTCTATTTTCAATTTAAACAGTTTGATAAGTGGCTATTTAATATAATAATTCTTCCATAACATGGTGATCACTGTGATTCCAACTTTCAAGCCCAACTCAGAATTTGTCCAAGAGAACCGAATACAGAAATCAAGCCCAACTCAAAATTTGTCCAAAATTGATCTAGTCAACATTGAGATATGTTTCTCACACTTATACAAGGAATAGTTTAGGTGTGAAAATTTTAGATATATTTTTGACACTTCACTCTTTTTTTAATATCAGAATTAAAACAATAAGAAATATTTTTGACACTACTATGCATTACTGAGGGTTAGTTTCACATTATGATTGTTAAATTTTATCCAGAGTAACAATAAAGTATCTGTTGGGATAAGATAAATTGTTTGGCAGGAAGATGCAAAACGTATGTAGTTAAGAAGTCATGACCTAATCAGCAAATAAGACAGCCTAGTTTGAAGCAATTTGCTTCATAACTTTGGACGGCTCATTTGTTTGATTAAAAGGCCAATCTAAATTGTCCCAAAGACCTTATTGGATGGATCATATACCAAACCAAAAGAAGATGAATAAAACACAAGTTAGTTAATACTGTACCACTCTATAGTGCTAGCTTAGTTTGTGGTTGAGACCCCTCAAGTTTGTTGGTACCACTCACAGTCGGTAGGATTAATTAGCACTTTGCGTCTCATAAAGGTCAAAAGGACCTTTAAAACTATCAAAATGAGTGTGTCCTGGAGATATTTTTAGTAAGTTATCTACCATACAGATTCCTTAATTTGGTGTCTTTTCAACTTCAATAAACAGTATGCTCAAATAATGAAAATGCCTGATTTGAACACATTCCTACCAACATTCTCAAGAAAGTGCAACTGTCTTTTCTTCGTTTCCTTAGCCTGTATTCAACACCTATATTTGAGCATAGACTAATTCAAATTTGCATCGTGTAACACCCATTAAAGTGAGAAGTGTTTCCGAGCAGGACTTTTTCTATATCTGGAGCTTGAACTCAGGATCTCTGATTAAGTGTGGAGGAATCCTATCTATCCCAACATAACCCTTGATGGAAGAGTAAAACAGTCGTGACAAATAAATGAGAACTTATACTGTCTATGTCATTAATTATAGGGGTAACATTCAAGCTCTCCCTAGTACTTTATGTTCTTCAGAATGGGACTGTTCCTAATCATTTCTATACCTAAAAATAACTTTCAAGAAGACTCTATAACGAATTAATAGTGACCTAGCTGCGCCTCTCGGGCCATAAAGGAAAAAAGAATGAACACAATTGAGCTAAGCATCAAGCTTGTTCATACTAGGCATGCATATCAATAGAGTGTTTTGGAACTAATTTTGCTGAACAATTTGTTAGTAACTGAATCATTTGCTGACATCTACACCAAGCTACTAATATTTTAGATTGTGGTGTAGCTATAAACTGATTTAATTTAGTTTTCGTATTGTTTTAGAAAATGTATCTGACATCTTCCAGATAAGGCATTCAAATGGTCGACTTACATTTCAGGATAGCACCACTAGTCCAGTACAATTCCCTCTTTCAGAAGGAAAAGGGCACATGTGCTGACACCAAGCAACCAATCAGGTAAGCCTTTTCCTCTCCATGTCCTTTTCATAGCAACCACTTCCTGTCTCTGTAATAAAAGAGTACAATTGAATTAACTTCACATCCCACTCCAATTCACCGGCTTTCTATAGAGGACAAATACAGGAACCCTAAGACAAAAATGATTGGCAAACGACAATAGTGTTAAAAACTATGTGGCTAATGACTTTTTGTCTTGAAATTTCCCAAGATAACGAAGTAAACAATCAAGGAATCAGAAAAAAGTTAAGCCATGCAATACCATGAAGTTTAAACAAAGAAAAAAAGATGCACTTCTGTGAGCCACGGAAAGGAATGAAGAGGAAATTTTAAACCAAATACACCAATTTCTTAACTAGTAGATTTCCTGGCCACAATGAGAGCTTTCAGAACTGATCACAACATACTCGGGTAAGGTCCCAATAGGAATAGCATTAGGCATCAAACATAGTTATTATTATTACTACTCCATGCCTAAGGTTAGTTGCAGAGTTATCAGTTTATCATAATCTGGGCTATGGATAAGATTCCAGACACTTAAAAGATGCATTGTCAACTTGGCATAACCAGACATGCCTTTAATTAAGGCTTTCCAACTCCTTTAGTTGAGCATAAGAAGGATGTTTAACATCTGAAGTCAATCAAAATAAAGGGATGGTGGATGAGAAAAGGCAAGCAGTTTTGAAGTCTTGCAAGATACAGTGCTAACTGACTTCAGATAATGATGAACTTGCGCACATGTTTTATAGGAGATTATTACCAGAAAACAGAAGATGAAAAAAGAAAAGACCAAGTAATAAAGGAGGAATTTCCAAAAAACAAGTGAGGGAAACACAGTTGCGAAACTTAACAGTAATTTCACAAACTCCAACCTTTCTAGAAGTTTCAACATTCCATTTATGACTAATAATGCCTTGTAAATTTGCAATCCACTTCATGAAACCAGAACCTAATCGTAATACTTCAATTTGATGGCAAAAAAATAACACCACCTCCATCAATCATTACCTGTTTAGTATCGAACTTCTGCTGTGGTAATGCAAAATAACATTCAGATGTGCTGAAGTTATTAAGTTCTTACGGGTCTGATTTAGAAAAGAGCAGCAGTGCTCAAAGCACCCTACACAAGGTTTTGGAAAAGCAGATGCTATAGTGATACAGTGTACCTGAATCTAAAGATGCTCTTTGTGCACATTTTAGGAGGCTGCTTACAGGTTACTGCTCAAGTTTGTGACACTAAGACACTGCAATAGAAAAACTAAAACTGGAACCTAAGCTAAACACTTCTAATAACTGTTTTTTGACATAATTAAATATTGGAAGAAACAGGTACCATGGAATTAGTCAAGGTGCACGCAAGCTTGTCCGGACACCAATATTATTAAAGAAATAGCAATTGATAAAAACATCACCAGAATGACCTGACAGTACGTATCTTAAGATTTTCAGAACTTCCACCATCACATATGGAAAGTCTCAGGCATACCCCTGGTCTAAAAATAAAAAAGAACCATCCTGAAAGCGGATAAGAACAAATCATTCACGAATCAGAAAAAAAATTCAAAGGAGACGTGATGTGACTTGGTATTTCATCATTGCTTGCAACATGTGTTTAAATCAATGATGGATTTAGTCTACTGTCCAATCATATTAACCAAAATATCCTAGAAAAATTTAGTAACTATTGGATCAACAAAGTTCAGATAATTTATCTAATCTTGGCCTATTGACTCCTATGAGATATGCAAATAAAGCTGCTAAAACATAAACTTCAAAATGAGAAATGGAATATCATGTCTTTATTCCAAAAACAAAAAATTTAAATCACATGGTACAAGATTTGGAGAAGGTTAATTTGGTGTGAGGACTATAGAATGTCACATACTAGAATTTCATAAGTTCCAGTTTCCGGGGAACTTAGGAAAAAATCTCATCATTGATCTCAAGCATACATCAATAATTTATAAGGGAACCATAAAATTACAATCCCTTTGCCTCTGCGCAATTGAAAACGCTAGTCGCTTCAACTTGATAACACTCACATGAGTAAAACTGAAAAACATTTAGTATTATTTTTACTCTGGACATGCTAATACTTTTACGTTTTCTTAATTTTCAGTCGTCTACTTAAAAGTGCTTGCTTACACAGCAGAGTTCGACAGGACATTAGATGGAAGCAAATGCTAATGGCTACGACCTTAAGAACTTCCAGCCACTCAATTTGGAGAATTTTGGAGTATGCTTCCCATAAATAATGAGGGCCCACATGGGAAACTTGCAGACATGAGTTCCACTAGATGATAAGATAAAATTAACAGGTTAACTCAAGTACCAAAAAGAAGGAACTAGAGAGTTGAAAACCCTCCTAAGACACAACCAAGGACAACAATCACGTGAAGTAGAAACCGACTGATCTATATAGACAAGTGACTATAATGAACAACCTCATTTTACAGAAGAGCATCAAGACAAAGATAGAGCAATCTGTGATAGAAGGAAGAAATTAAACAGAAACATATGCAGAAAAAAAATGTTGGCAGTAAAAGAACTAAAATGAACCAAGCAACTAAATTCAATAAACAGTAAATTATTCCATGTCAATTATGTAACGAAAACTATTCTGAAAATATTAATGAACAAGCACTCGCCACTTCTTGTTTTTTTTTCCCCTCATTCAACATTAATCGTCTCCTCCCTAACCTTTAACACACTACACCTCATAGACCCTATCCCCACATTCCTACACCCCACCCCCGCCATCAGTTTTTTTCTAGATTATATAAAATGTTTTTGGCCAAGATCTTTTGCTAACCAAATACTAGAAAATAAGTAAGAAACCCACTTATTTTCTAAGAAAACATTTTCCGTCCTACCAAACACACCCTTATTACAGGGTCACAATCAAAGATCTAGATTTTTCCACACAATTTGAACATCCTCGTCCTTCCAGTATTTAAAGGTGACACTGGTGTAGCTTCCTTGTTAGACTGGAAATTTTTTAACTTGGGACTTCTATATCAAGATTTCTGAAACTTTACATATATACACACACACACAGAGATGGTGCACATTCCAGCTCTTATTTCCTTTTTTATTTTATGTTCCGTCCAGAAAATATTTACTTAATTTATGTGCACTACACTGCAGGATCATGAGCAGGGTTTCACCATGTGGGAAGGCTATGTGGACTGGAGAAACAGGGCAGCCATTAAAGGATGTCATGGTGGATCTGTTGCTGCCTCCTTTGTATTGGGTCTGTAAACCACATCTCTTTTCATGAATGCTACAGCTGATATTCATGAATTAGTAATTATAATCTGTCTGAACTTAGTCATTAATAATAAAATATAGCTTGTAACAAACTATCAATTTGATTGTTTTCAATTGTGGATGTAGTGGTGGAGATTTTGGAGAACTTAGCATACCTGGCAAATGCGAGCAATCTAGTCCTTTATCTATCAAAGTTCATGAATTTTTCTCCATCTGCTTCAGCCAACATAGTTACAAACTTTATGGGAACTTCTTTCTTCCTTGCTCTATTGGGCGGGTTCTCATCTGATTTCTTCTCCACCTATTACATCTATATCATAAGTGCAACAATTGAATTTATGGTAAGATATCTGTCTCTTTGACATTATCTTCGATAACATGCACTAACCAGATAACATTAGTTTAGCCTTTTTGAGATCAATTCCCCCCCCCCTCCCCCATCCCCCAGCTTTGTACAGTCTGCTATACCAAAAGACACAAGTAGATAGAGTAGAATGTCAATCTGGACCTTAATAACAATCACAGGAAGTTGGACAAAAGGAATAGAATATCAATGGCAGTGTGTGTCATTAACCATTACAGCAGTTATGAGAAAACAGTCAGTTGTTTTAGGTCTGTACTTGAGAAAACAGAATCCGATGGAATTTCCAAGCAGTCCATAAGATATTGTTATAAGGATCTCGGAGGTATTCTGCGGAAGAAGCAACGATGCCACACTCAAATAGTTGTCCTGGACATGTATATTAACAGACATACACTAAAAACTAGCAAGCATAAAATCACTCCATAACTTTATCTACCTCACATCACATATATTTCCATCCACACCATTTATTAACTTATGGGTTCAGCAGCATAATAGAAATAAAAATTAATTATTAAAAGAACAAATGATGTACACCAAATTCCACATGCCTTGAATTTTTCTAGCCAATTAGAGATCAGGAATGCAAAAAGGGGTCCCCAGCGCAATCACCTGATTGATGACCAATGGCACAGAAAAACAGTATAGCTCATTTTCAGGTTATTTTTTAATGAAAAAGACACCGATAATAAAATGTTACTTCAGCTTTCATGGAGAAATAATGGAAAGCTCATATAGCAAATACTGTATCAAAAAAGTAAATGAAGACAGGTATTAACCACCTGACCACAGCCCCTTCATCAGACTTCACCAGGTAAAATTATCAAGTGATCAAGGCTTTTATTCAGAATCATCCATTTTTTCCTGTCGCGGAAAAAATAAACTGTGCATGGGCTTACTAGTTTTTCAGGAACCACTTTAAGGATTCAAAAGGAAGTGCCTAAGTTTCCTAATACAATGATGAACATTCTGCTTCTTTAGCACTTGGTTAGACTGGGAAAAAAATACGGGACACTTAGCCTTCAGAAGATTATAGCATGAGACATACAGTAAGTAGGATGGCATGTCACATGAACTGTTACTGATCAAAATATTGGAACAGGGACTATTGATGCTGACATTGCAAGCTTGCATACCTTCCCTGAGGCAGCCCATCTGTGCATCAGTAAACAGAAACGCCCCATGCAAAGAAGTAGGTGGTGGCCACATAGCAATGTTATTTTCTGGCCTCTACCTGGTGGCATTGGGTGTTGGAGGGATAAAAGGTTCACTTCCGTCACATGGAGCGGAGCAATTCGATGAGAATACGCCACAAGGAAGGAAGCACAGATCTAGCTTTTTCAATTATTACATCTTCTGTCTTGCTTGTGGAGCACTGATTGCAGTGACATTAGTAGTGTGGATAGAAGATAATAAAGGCTGGCAGTGGGGCTTCGGTATCTCAACCGTAGCAATATTGAGCTCAATTGTCATTTTCCTTCTCGGATCTAGGACTTACAGGATCAAAGTTCCCACAGGAAGCCCAATGACAACCATTTTTAAGGTATGGTTCTATTATTAGTAGGCATCCTGTACATACATACTAAATTAAGGTAGAGTAATTCACATTGAATTATTTGAACAGGTTCTTGTGGCAGCATTTTCCAACTCTCTCTTCCCTAAGAATTCTATTGGTAATGTGTTAGACACGAGGGAAACCCCCCAAAACACAACTGAGATTAGTGAGGAAGAAGAAGGACATGGAGAACAAAACACAGAAATTCAAACTGAAATGAAGGACCTCAAATTCATTGGTAAAGCAACAGTGGAGAACACTGCCTACCCATCACTGCACTGCACAGTCAAACAAGTACAAGACGTGAAAATAGTCGTTCAGGTCGTGCCAATATTTATGTCAACCGTTATGCTTAACTGTTGCCTTGCTCAGCTTTCCACATTTTCTGTACAACAAGCAGCCACTATGAACACATATATTGGTGCTCTAAAAGTTCCACCAGCTTCTCTTCCAATATTTCCAGTCATATTCACCATGATACTGGCACCGGTATATAACCATATGATAATCCCCTTTGCCAGGGCAGTGACTAAGAGTGAAATGGGCATTACTCATCTACAACGGATTGGAACCGGGCTATTCCTATCAGTTGTAGCCATGGCTGTTGCAGCTCTGGTGGAGATGAAGCGGAAGAGAGTTGCCGAACAATCTGGATTAATGAATTCAACTGAACCACTGCCTATCACATTTCTTTGGGTAGCATTGCAATATCTGTTCCTGGGATCAGCTGATCTCTTCAGCTTAGCTGGCCTAATGGAATTCTTCTTCACAGAGGCCCCTTTAAGCATGAGGTCATTGACAACAGCACTCTCTTGGGCATCACTAGCCATGGGTTATTACCTTAGCTCGGTGATTGTATCAATAGTAAACCATATAACTGGCAGGTTTCAGCAAACACCATGGCTCTACGGGAGTAATTTAAATCATTATCACCTTGAAAGGTTCTATTGGCTAATGTGCATATTAAGTGGATTAAATTTTTTCCATTATCTCCTATGGGCCACTCGCTACAAATACAGATCAACAAAGCCTGATGACGAGAGAGACCAACTTGATAACACACCATCAGAAGCCTAATTATAGTTTCTCATATATGTGATGTTCAAATGCTAAAAACAAAAAGAAGTAAGAGGCAGGGATCTGAGTAGGTAGCATACATTGTTGGTCATCTACCTAAATTATCAATATTTGAAGTTTCTAAAATCCGGAGCACTCACTATCCTTAGGTGTTTTGGTAGCTTTATAAATACCAATTATGTACTTTGTATTATTACTAATAGAAAATGCAGGCTATTACACTATATTTTCTATTTGCTCCATGACATCTAGCGCATGTACTTTTCTTCATACACAGTGTAATTATCAATTTATCATATAATAACATCTGAACTAATAGTAAGCTACTGATGTAAAGGTCATTTGATAGAGACTTGGCAATGTAAAAGTAAAGGGAAGGTACGTTACCCCAATGTCATGCATTCAAGATTAAGCTACTAATGCTAAGAACAACAGTGAGAAGTACTTCAACAAAATTGGCAGTCGATCAGAGTATTGAGAACTAGAACGATAAGCTATTTGCATATAACCTAACCAAATTAAATGTTCATTAACAACTGTAGTAGGAAATCTCCATCTTTTTCGTCCTTGCTTGGTTCACCTGGCGGTCCTTGCGCTGCACTACTTTCGAGGCCGTCAAATTGATGCTGCTTCATATAGAACTCCGTCCTTGTGTAGTTGTGTTCTGAATTCGAGAGAACTTTTACGATGAGAATTACAGAGGCAATGGAATTAGCAATTCAGTAACAGGAATTGATGAATATTAGTACTTTATTAGGCTTAGTAACAACAAGGGGATGTAGCTCAGATGGTAGAGCGCTCGCTTAGCATGCGAGAGGTACGGTGATCGATACCCCGCATCTCCAATCGTTTTCCTGTTTCTTTTTTACTCTTGCTTAATTTTGTGACTTCTGCTAACTTTGCATCACTGGTATCAAAATGAATCCAAATATTATACTGCATCCTGTTGATCCTGGCCTATTTATTATCCTTGGCTAATAAATCTATCACTTGATGTTGCTCACAATAATTATGTTGAATTTCTGGATTTTCCATCATTTGCAGCCATTGTCTGCAGTCGCTAGAAGGATTTGAATAAGATTGATTAATCTGTAGCTTTTTTGTGTGTAAACTTTTTATATTTTGTATACTTGACGAAAATTATAAAATCATAGACGTTTTGCCCATTGTTGCAATCTACATTTTGTATGTAGCTTGGGCTTGGTTTTCCACTTCTCTTTTGTTCATAAAAAATAGCAGGCCAAAATCATTTCTTTGCAACTACTCCATTATCTTCAAAAGTAATTTGACTATATATACTGCTTCACATACAATAACTACATAAAATGAATTCATGACCATAACATTAGGAATTGTTGAGTGTGTACAACAACAATAATTACACTAATAAATTGAGATTGACCATATAAATCTCACTGTGACAACTACAAAAATATCCCCTTATTAGATATTTTTCAAGTGAGGTTGGATGAAACCGATGATCAATCAGCCTCCTGCAACCCATCCAAAACCACTGACCCGACAAACAACCCGACTGCAGTCAACCCGAATGCTCCGGCCAAAACGGCCTGAGCTGCCACAAGACCCACGGAATCATCGGGGATGACCACGATTGTTAAAATAGCTGCCACTAGAATCGGAAGCGCGGCTGACGCCAAAGCAGCAGGCGAGAAACTGGCCGACTTCTCCAGCAAACTGAGCAGCCCTAGTTCTTCGGCCTTTGAAAAAAGGCCTAATTTCTCTATGGATGACAGTGTAAATCCTAGTTCTTCGGCCTTTGATAGAAGGCCAGCTTTCTCCACAGTGCTCAAAACTTTTCGCTTCTCCAATTTTTTGAACACATCCACTTCAACTTGTTCGCTGCCCTCGTAGAATAGTCCCGCTCCGAACCATTGCTTTTTCCAATTGTCATCAAACTTGTTTACCTGCATTAGTGATTTATTAGTAGTTAGTAGTATCATGGTACTCTGTAACTCAACTTATAACAACAACATAGCCAATTTAATCTCACACTGTCTGGATTGGGTAAGATGTAACCTTACCCCTAGG
>JAJOOF010003316.1:0-43764 GCA_029582545.1 Solanum lignicaule | reverse complement strand
CGTAAAGAAAAGTTTAAATTCCGCACTATTTTCCTATGCTCTTATGTTCAAGATATGCTATGAGGCTTGTATGAGACCCCTTCGGAGTCGAGTACGCTGTGTTATACATAGGGGTACCCCTGGGTCGTGACATAACTAAGCCTCCACAGGTACCATGGCTCCTAAGAAAGCTCCAACTTACGCCTCCAAGGGCAAGTTGAAATCAGTGACACCAATTTTTTAGCTGATCGATGAGGATACTGATGTGGAGACTGATCCTGCATATGTCCCACCTACTACTAGGACATCCCCCTCTCCACCACACACTATACGAAATCAAACCCGGCATGTGATTTCGCACGTGGTCACTGCCCCTCAGTCTGATGAGGGGGATAGACCGATCAGTTCACTGGCTAGCTCTGAGTTTGCTTCTCGCTTCGGCTCCATTTCTAATGGTGCCAATGCCTTATCCTCTGAGGCTGATAGTGTAAGTGATGTGACCATACAATAGTTCCGAGCCTCCAACAAATCCGGACGAGCCCAATTGATGGTGTGAGAGCAGCATGTTCCAGATATACAGGGATGCCCGCATGCTGACTGAGAAGGAGAGGATGGATCGACTGATCACCGAGGAGTGTCGGGTTCTTACAGGCAGCCTCCATACTGCACTCGCCATCCATGATCTCTTCTAGAGGCACAAGTGTAAGTGGATGGCCCATAGCCCAGGGTGTTTCAGCGAGGAGATCATCAGGGAGTTCTATGCTTCCTATGCAGCCACCCTCAGAGGTTCGATTGACAAATGGGCCAAGCCTGCCGCCCAGCCTCTACTAACATCCACACTAATGCATGCGGTTTCAGTTGATATATATGAGACCACTCTCAGCAGGTTTCTCTATGGCCTGGGCTACACTCTACCAATCAGCACGGCTGAGTTTGACTATCGTTGGGACATTTTTTGGAGTGGGGTATTCCAGAGGAATGCAGATCATAGGGAGACTATATTGCGCTGGTTAGTCTATCACCTTGCTACAGAAGGAGAGTGCGCTGAGTGGGTCAGCACCCCAACCTTGGGTATAAAGAAGGCCACCCTGAGTTTTGTGGCCAAATTCTTTCGGTAGTTGGTGCAGAACTGGGTGTCTCCTACTATGGCAGACAATGTACTCACATGGGACCGCGCAGTTATGGTTGCATCCTTAGTTGCTGGGTTGGAGATGGAATTTGTCCACATGCTGATTGCGGAGATACACGAGAGGGCCTTCAAGGCCACCACCATATTACCCTTCCCATGCCTTATTTTTCAGCTATGCAGGGATGTTGGAATAACGGTTTGGCATTGTGACAAGCTACTTCAGGCGACCAAGACGCTTGATATCGGCCTTATTCGGCATGAGGCTAATATAGTTGCACCTCACAAAGAGCAATAGGTTGAGGTGCCACTATTGGGATTTGACTTGGTAGGAGATGTAGAGCAGATGCAGGGTGAGGAGACTGCCCCTCAAGCCACTACTGAGGATGCCCCAACTTCCCATTCTCCGGCCACCAGTAACGCCCCAAGCTCCTCCGGAGCCACTCACTCTTCAGGGTGTGCTACCGTGTCTCTAGACCACGTCCAGAAGATGAAGGCCTAGATGGATACACTACTTCAGCACGTGATGCCTTGGATGCAGCGTGCGATTGAGGAGTCCGCGACTAGGGTTGACCAACAGATGGAGTAAATGTTGGACCGTAAGGTTCAGGCTGTTCACTAGCGTGTTGATGCATTTGAGTTGTGCGTCTTAGAGAGACCAACCCCCACCACTGATGTCTCTACTTTCCGGATGGAGTTTGCGAGTCTCCGAGTTGATCTTGATGCCCTCCTAGCTCTGCCAGAGACTGAGCCTGAGTCTGCCTCTACAACACCGATTGATAATACGGTGTTGGATGATTTATTCAGAGATGAGATGCTGCCGCCTGACTTTTCTCATTATGTTGGGAAGCGCCCCCGCTCCAGTCAGACTTCTGATTACACTGAGGCTCGGCGAGCGAAGAAGAAGGAGCGCCAGGAGTTTGAGGTGGCCCGGAGAGCATCCATAGTTGAAGATGAGACGCACTAGCAACGGGCTAGGGAGATTGGTGTTGGAGCCTCTAGTAGCATGAGCAATACTGATGGTTCAGCGAGAGTGGATGGTAGCACTACTGAGGTGCTAAGATTGTAGTTGTGGGCACTACTAGGGTGACCCGATTTTTAATCTTGTAGGCTCTGAGAAATCAGACCCACCCACTTGTTGAGAGGTCTTCTGCACATATGTGCCACATGTTTGCTTCACCTAATCTTTTCTCTTTTACTTTTTGTGCATTGGGGACAATCACACTCTATTTTTTTGGGGGGGTTAAATGGATTGTGAGTGATAGGGCAAAGTCTAAGTAACCCAACTCATAATCCTCTCTTGGGGTTTTCTTGTCTGTGTTCTTTTTCCCCAAGAGACTGTTTTAATTTCTGTTCAACCGGCATGTTTAGGACTATATGTGTAGGAGTTAGTAGAAAAATTAAAGCATAATGGCATAAAAAGTATAAAAAAATAATCCCTGTCCAAAAATGTTGAAATGTGCTAGATCGAGAGTCTTGATGAGTTGAATGTGTTGGATCTCAATATGACGTGATAAGAAACTGATTTGACCTTTTGACTTACGCTAAAACTTGAACTGGGTAATATGATAATCCGATAGTGAAGCAATGTGCCAAGAGTGTGTAAGAAAAGTTGAATGTTCAGAGAGTTTGTGCCAATCTAGAACTAGCCCTGTTGGTCCTGCTAGGATGATCTAGGCTAGAAGTTGGGAAGTGATCATAGGCCATTGTTCAAATTAATCAACTTAAGCTAATATTTTGATCCAAATATTTGAGCCTTAAATAGACCATTTCTTTTGATGCACCTAACTCACCTTCCCTTAAAATATTGTCTAGGACCTTGACTTAGGCCAAAATCCTAAGTTAAGGGTGGCTAAGCCAAAAGTTACCTTGATCTTGACCTTGGTTCGACATCGGACATTGTGCACCTCAACTAATGCAAATTCCATAAGTTGAGGGTGTCTATGAAAGAGTAAACCAAAATAAAAAGGGTATGAAAAGAGTTGTGTGCTGAAAAGAGGAAAAGAAATAAAGAGGACGTGACTTTGTGCGAAAAAGAAAAAAATATGATAAGTGAAAGTGCGGAAAGAAATAAAGAAAAATAAAGGGAAAGAAAAAGAAGATAGTAAAAAAAATAATTGTCACAAAGTCAAAAGTCACATCCATGTTGAAAAGAGTAAAGGGAAAGAAAGTAAAATAAAAGGATGCCAAAAATAGGTCAAGAAAGAGGTAAACAAAGCCAATGTAATGTCAAGGAGAGCAGAAAGTCACTAAAAGGTATCCAAATGTACCACACCTCACCCTGAGCCTACGTTACAAGCTAAGAAAGGCCTATAGTAATCCTAGCAACTAGTTTGGAAAGTCTAAGTAGTGAAAATAAGGGCAAGCCTATGGTATTGAGCACTAACTGTACTTGTATTCACTTCTGAGCGTGAGTGTTGAATGAATCCTAAAAATCTTAAATTCATATCTTCTGTGTGAAAAGTATTTCAGTTGAAGTGAGGGAACTAGTTACATTGTCAGGAAGTTGGTATCTTTGTGATTATGAAAAGTGTATGTTGGGATGTCTATCGGTCGATCTTTGTCAAATTTTGATCCGCATGAGTTAGCTTGTTCAGTGTAAGAGAAAGATTTGCACTAAGAAAATGGAATGGATTGAACTAGCCATGTGATTGCTTGAGTTTGAATGTCTGCTTCTACACAAGTGTCGTTTAGAGTCTTAGTGCGTCGCTTGAGGACAAACAACGAGTTTAATTTAAGGGTGTTGATATAGCGTGATTTTAGGGTATGTTTAATACATTTCATTTAAGATTTGTGTGTGTCTAGGGCCATTTTGTATTAGAATTAATGTTTATTCTGTCATATTTACAGGAAATAGGCTTTGACGAGGTCGAGAGAGATGACAACTGAATTTCTGCAGAAGGAGCCACCCACGGAGGTGACCTACAGAACTTATGTCCAGCCACGGTCCATCATGGGTAGGCGTGGAATGATCATCATGGAAGTCTGACTTAGTGTGGAACCCCAAAGGCCAATAAAGAAGTGTAGATCAACCCACGGGCCGTCCTACACATCCGTCGATGAGTGATATGCCATGAGTTGATGGTATTTTTAATACATTTTACTTAAGAGTTGTCTGTGTCTAGGGCCATTTTGTATTAGACCTAATGTTTATTGTGATATTTTTGCAGGAAATAGACTTGTACGAGGTCAAGAGAGACACATTTGAAATTCTACAGAAGTGGCCATCCACGTAAGTTACCTAGGTACCGTAGGTCCACTCACGCTCCCTCGTTGGGTTGGTGTGGAATGATCCTCAGGGAAATCTGACCAAGTGTGGAACTACGGAAGAGAGTGACGGACCGTAGGTAGACCCATGAGTCGTCCTGCACAACTGTCGATTAATTCAGAGATCTTGAGTTCCAGCACCTGAGGAAAAGTTCTATGTGTGGAGCACGGAAGGGGACCCACAGACCGTAGATCAACCTACAGTCCGTACTGTACGTTTCTGTCGTTTGTGCCTTAAAATTGAAGGTTCTAGCTTCTGAGGAAAAGTCTAAGTCTTCGATCCACAGTGTTTAGGTCAGTCTCGTCGATCGAAGCTGCGTCCAGCAATTTATTTCCTTATTTCGTTTCCTTTTTGTTTAGGACAAATTTTTCTATAAATAGTGTATGTAAACCTCATTTTTGGGGGTTAGACATTACTGTTAACTTTTAGTTCTTGGTATTTTCTTGGGAATTAACTTGCAAACATTAGGAATTTGATTTCCGAATTTCGGTTTATAAAGATTTTAATTTGAATTTCAATTGGAGATTACGGGTTTCTTCTACTCATTACGTAAGTTCATGAATTCTTCTTCTAAAAATATGATTTGTGTTCTTCCAAGCATGAATAACTAAATCCACAAATAGGGTTTTGGGAACCATGGGTGATTAACAAAGTATGAATAATAACTAAGTAATTCTTTAATAGTGTTGATGCATGCATTGATAATTCTTTTTTTCAGAAGTCTTTTTAATGAGTGCACGCGTTAGAACTCACCTTGTTGCTACTTGCCGGACAAAGGAGGTAGTTAATAAGAAAAGAATTATCAACAGAGATTTAGTGTGATACTATCAAATAGTCTAATGTCAATTGGTACGAGGGTGAAAACTAAGTCATACATTGATGTGATGTCTAATATGAGGTAAAGGTAAGGGTTAGTAAATTATACACACGTAGCCGGACCAAGGTGCGGGGTTAATTTCCTATTTGGCAGACCAAGCACTTAGGGATACATAACTTACCACTTTGCATGTGATACACTAGGATATGATGACTATTATTAGGATTACCGCGTTATGAGCTTATGGGGAACACATACACCCTAGTTTCTCTCTCTCATTGATAACTACCAAAGTTTGAATCTTTCTAACTTGTTATCTAAACAACAATCATTTATTTGTTACACAACCTCCCCCCCCCCCTCCCATTTACTTACTTGTCTTGGAAATAAGTTGACTAAATGAATATAATGGTGAGTTAAGTTTAAGTCTAAACCATATTCCTCATGGGATCAACCCGAACCTACTAGTTGGGTTCTTTATTTGACAACGATCGCTTTTACTTCTTTAGGGAGGTGTAATTTGAGCATATCAAATTTTGGCACCGCTGCCAGGGAATAAGGCTTTTAGATTAAGTTTTACTTCATTATTGAACTTTAGTCAATTATTTCCTAATTTTACTTTTTCATCTGTTTTTGTTTCTCTCAGGTTCCTACTCTAGTATATGCCAAGTACACGGAGTTGAGCCGAACCACTGACTCAATACAATCCAGAGTTGACCAAAACTTTGCGAAAGATGAATAATAAAGGGATCCAAGTCAATCCTATCAGAGAAAATCTAGGTGATGGAGTTGAGTTGCAGCCTCTTGGGGTTGTATATGAGCATGATGAGGATCATGGTGGTAATCTACTGGGAGATGTATTTAGAATACAGAATCCACCAGAACCAATGTTGCGTGATAACTATAGGGTCGACTTCAATACCATTGAATCCGAAGGACCTATTGTTCTACCTACTCTACCTCCGGGGCATACATTCGTGGTGACTAGTAGTCTGATGCAGATGCTTACATCGAGGGGTTTGTTTTCTGGTATGGCATCGGAGGATCCGCATGGGAACATGGCCAAGTTAAGGAGTGTTTGCAAGAGTTGCATGGGTCGACCAGAATTGGACATGGATGCCATAGGGTTGAAAGTTTTCCCTCTATCGTTGATCGGTGATGCTGCAGTATGGTTTTCTGAGCTCCCATATAACTCCATTCATACATGGGATCAATTGCGCAAGGGTTTCATGGCCAAGTACTTTCCATTGTCAAAGAAGCTGAACCACAAAAATAAACTCAACAACATCGTGGCACTACCTGGAGAGTGTGTGAGTAGTTCGTAGGATAGGTTCAATACCTTCATAAGAAGTGTTCCAAATCATCGCATTGATGATGAGTCGCTAAAGGAATACTTCTATAGAGGTCAGGATGACAATAGCAAGGTTGTGCTTGATACTATCGCTAAGGGATCATATGGTGAGTGCACTTTTGAGCAGATCGCTGAGAAATTGGAGAAAATCTCCTGAAACAACAAAACCTAGAGCACTAGAAAGTTAGAAACCGGGAGAAGCACTTTTGCAGTTCAATCTGCCGATAATATTCGCGAGGAGATGGCTCAGATAAGGACAGAACTGGGGTTGGTATTGAAGCTTGTAAGCGGAGGTCTAGAAAAGTTAAATGCGGTGAAATACATGACTAAGATTTTACCAACACCGGTTGAGGAATGTTACTATGAAGTGGATGCTTATTCGGTGAATGAACGGACGGGGGTTTCCAAGCCAATGCCCAAGCTTCCAACTTGCATAATTAGTGCCACGGTCAAGGAATCCAAGGTCAAAACTATGGCAACTACAACCGAGAGGGTCAATATGTTCAGGATGGGAACTACAATCGCGACAACAACTACAACCGGAACAGCCATGACAACACAAATGATAGGGTTGGGCCTTATGTTCCTACTCAAAATTGAGAATCTGGCAATAGGAAAGTTGGGGGTAGTATGTCCCGTATTGAGGATATGATGTAGAAGAGGATGAAAAGGTTTAATTCGACTGATGAAAATGTGAAGGAGATGCAAAATGACTTGTCTGGTATTGGTTAAAAGGTTGATGCCCATGCAGTGTTGATCAAGCAACTTGAGCTGCAGATGAATCAGTTGTCTACTACAGTAAACCCACGTCAGCCTAGCATACTTCCTAGCAACACCATCCAAAATTCAAAGAATGATGGGCATTGTATGGCAGTCACTACTCTAGGGGGTAAACAAACCATTGATCCACCTATGCCGTCTAAGGTTGGAATTGTAGTTAAGAAAGATGATGATGAGATTGAGGTTATTGGAGAGTCCAAGAATGATATAGAGAAGGAAGCAGAGATAACACAAATAGTTGTGCACATGCCTAGACCTTCACCTCCATTCCCACTGAGGTTGGTGAAGAAGAATGAGGAAGGAAAATACCACAGGTTTATCGCTATGGTGAAACAACTTTCCATCAATGTCCCGTTGATAGAAGCTTTGGAGCAGATGCCTAGGTAGGTGAAATTTATGAAGGATTTGGTGACTAAGAAGAGGGCCGTCAGTTTTGAAGATGATGAAAGCTTGCAACATTTTAGTGCTATTGCTACAAGGTCACTTGTGCAAAAGAATGAGGATCCTGGTGCCTTCACTATTCCATGTACCATCGGGCTATTGCATTTTGCTAAGGCGTTGTGTGATTTGGGTGCTAGCATTAATTTGATGCCATTGTCTATTTACAAGAAGTTAGATTTAGGGACTCCAGAATTGACTGCAATGCGATTACTAATGGCCGATAGAACTATGAAGAGGCCCATTGGTGTGCTCCAAGATGTGCTTGTGAAAGTGAAGTCGTTTATCTTTCTGGTGGATTTTGTGATACTTGATTATGAGGTTGATTTTGAGGTTCATCCTTGGGAGACCATTCCTTGCTACTGGGCACGCCTTGGTCGATATGAAAAGGGGCAGATGAAGTTCCGATTGAATAGTAAAGAGGTAACTTTTAATATCTGTAGGTATATGAAACAGGAAAGAGATCTCAAGTCAGTGTCAGTGGTGAATCATATTGTGGAGCAAGGTTCTGATGTGTCTATTGAAGAGAGGTTGGGTGTTGATGCACTGGCAGTGGTAATGATGAATTTTAAGGGTGTTGGTATAGAAGACCATGATGAATTGGTCGCCGCATTTGATAAGTTTGAATTTCGTTCCAAATCAAAGACGCTTGAGTTAGATATGAAGAATCTGGACTCTCCACCCACAAAACCATATGTTGAAGAGGCTCCAAAATTGGAGCTTAAGGCTCTACCATCACATTTGAAGTATGTATTCTTAGGGAGAGAAGTTACTTTACCAGTCATCATTGCGGTAGATTTGAATGACGTACAAGTAGATGCATTAGTTTTTGTGTTAAAGAGGTTCGAGCAAGCTATTGGGTGGACTATTGGGGACATTATTGGGATTCCTCCTGGCATTTGTTCTCATAAAATCCAACTCATGCTGGATCACAAACCTAGTATTGAGTACCAAAGGAGACTGAATTTGCCTATGCAAGAGGTCATGAAAAATGAAATTATCAAGTGGTTGGATGATGGAGTCATTTACCCCATTGCAGATAGTAGTCGGGTTTGACCTGTTCCGTCTGTGCCCAAGAAAGGTGGGATTACTATGGTTTCTAATGTGAAAAATGAGATTTTTTCGATGCGGCCAGTTATTGGATGGAGAGTATGCATGGACTACCAGAAACTAAATGCTTGGACATAAAAGGACTAATTCCCTATGCCGTTCATGGATTAGATGTTGGACCGCCTTGGTGGTATGTGATGGTATTACTTTCTTGATGGGTATTCAGGCTACAACCAGATCTTCATAGCTCTGGAAGACCAAGAGAAGACCACATTCAGTTTTTCTTATGGGACTTTAGCCTTTAAATGAATGCCATTTGGGTTGTGTAATGCTCCAGCGACCTTCCAGCATTGCATGATGTCGATATTCTTTGATATGGTGGAGGACACTATTGAGGTATTTATGGATGATTTCTCTATGGTAGGTTACTCATTTGATGGTTGTTTGGATCATTTGGCCGAGGTACTTAAACAGTGTTAAGAGTGCAATCTTGTGCTCAATTGGGAAAAGTGCCACTTTATGGTGAAAGAAGATATAGTCCTGGGTCATCAAATTTCTGAGAATGGTATTAAGGTTGATAGAGAAAAAGTCCAAGTAATAGAAAAGCTTCCACCACCTATCTCTGTTAAAGGTGTTAGAAGTTTTCTTGGGCATGCAGGCTTTTATAGGAGGTTCATCAAGGATTTCTCCAAGATTGCACACCCATTGTGCAAATTTCTCGAAAAATAGTGCAAGTTTGATTTTGATGATGCTTATCTGAAAGCATTTGGAGAGTTGAAGGAAAAGCTAGTTTCCGCACCTATCATTATTTCACCGGATTAGGGGCAACCGTTTGAGGTAATGTGTGATGCGAGTGGAGTGGCGCTTGGTGTGGTTTTGGGACAGAGGTGAGAGAAGATTCTTCATCCTATTTACTATGCTAGCAAAGCTCTAAATGTGGCTCAAAAGAACTATACAGTGACTGAACAGGAACTCCTTGTTGTGGTTTTCGCATTCAAAATTTTTTGATCCTACTTGCTTGGTACTAAGATCATAGTGCATATTAACCATTCTGCATTGAGGTATTTGATGGGTAAGAAGGATGCAAAATCGAGGTTGATCAGATGGGTGTTGTTGCTGCAAGAGTTTGATTTTGAGGCGAAAGATAGAAAGAGGATAGAAAATCAAGTTGCCGATCATTTGCCCAGATTAGAGGAAGAAGTTATGCTCAAGCTAGGAGATCGGGCTGAATTGATGACTCTTTTCCAAACGAACAGGTATTGGTTGCTTCTCATGATCTGATTCATTGGTTCGCAGACTTTGCTAACTACTTGGCAAGTGATCTGGTTTCATGAGATTTATCTTTTCACCAAAGGAAAAAGTTTATGCATGATGTGAAAAAGTTCTTTTGGTATGAGCCTTATTTGTTCTTTATTTGTGCTGATGGGATTATTCGTCGTTGTGTGCCCGGGGTTGAGATGATGAGTATACTAGAGGTGTGTCATTCATCATCTGTTGGTGGGTATCATAGTGGTATTCGGACTGTGCATAAAATCTTGCAGTGTGGGTATTACTGGCCTACCATCCACCAAGATACTAATGATTTCACCTAGTCTTGTGACAGTTGCCAAAGAGAAGGAGGAATTTCAAAGAAGCAAGAGCTTCCTATGAATTTGATATTGGTGATTAAGTTGTTTGATATATGGGGCATTTATTTTATGGGTCCATTAGTGAGCTCACACGGGATGAAGTATATTCTTGTTGCGGTTGATTATGTGTCAAAGTGGGTGGAAGCAATTGCGCTTTTCAACAATGAAGGTAAAAGTGTCACCGCATTCCTGAAAAAGAGTATCTTCTCCAGATTTGGTACACCTAGGGCTATCATAAGGGATGGAGGTTCCCACTTCTGTAATAAGTTGTTCAAGACACTGCTTGAGAAATATAGCATCCGCCACAATATAGCCACTCCATACTATCCGCAGTCTAGTGGGAAAGTTGAAGTGTCTAACAGAGAGATAATGCAGATTCTTGCTAAGACTCTGAATGCTAATAGAACCGATTGGTCAAGGAGGCTTGATGATGCTCTATGGGACTATTGCACTACATTCAAGACTCCTTTAGGTATGTACCCCTACCAACTTCTATATGGGAAGTGTTGCCATTTTCCCGTAGAGCTAGAGCAGAAGGCTATGTGGGCGCTAAAGAAGTTGAATTTGGATTGGGGCGCCACATCGAATCAGAGAGTAATTGGCATGAATGAGCTCGATGAGTATCGCCTAAGAGCTTAGGAAATTTCAGCCTTGTACAAGGAGAAGATGAAGAAGTATCATGATCAAAAGATTGAAAACCGTGAATTTGTTGTGGGTGATTTGGTATTTCTATTCAACTCTAGGTTGCACTTTTTTCCTGGCAAGCTCAAGTCTAATCTTGAGCTACGGAAGGGACTAAGGATCGTAGGTCGATCCACGGTCCGTAGGTCAGTCTCATTGATCGAAGCAGCATCAAGCAGTTTACTTCCTTATCTCGTTTCCTATTTATTTAGGACAAGTTTTTCTATAAATAGAGTATGTAAACCTCAGTTTTGGGGGTTAGACATTATTGTTAACTTTTAGTTATTGGTATTTTCTTGGGAATTAACTTGCAAACATTAGCAATTTGATTTCCGAATTTCGGTTTATAAAGATTTTTCTTTGAATTTCAATTGGAGATTATGGGTTTCTTCTACTCATTACGTAAGTTCATGAATTCTTCTTCTACAAATATGAATTTTGTTCTTCCAAGCATGAGTAACTAAATCCACAACTAGGGTTGTGGGAACAATGAGCAATTAACAACGTATGAATAATAACTAAGTAATTCTTGAATAGTGTTAATGCATGTATTGGTAATTCTTTTGCTTTGAATTTTTTTTAACGAGTGCACGCTTAGAACTCGCCTTGTTGCTACTTGCTGAACCAAGGAGGTAGTTAATAAGAAAAAAATTATCAACAGAGATTTAGTGTGATACTATCTAATAGTCTAATGTCAATTGGTGCGAGGGTGAAAACTAAGCCATACATTGATGTGATGTCTAATCTAAGGTAAAAGTAAGGGTTAATTAATTATACACACGTACCCAGACAAGGTGCGGAGTGAAATTCCCTACTTGGAGGGCCAATCACTTAGGGATACATATATTACCAGTTTGCATGTGATACACTAGAAATTGATTACTATTATTAGGATTACTGCATTAAGAGCTTATGGGGAACACATACACCTTAGTTTTTCTCTCTTATTGATAACAACAAAGTTCTAGTCCTGATCACTTGTCACTTAACAACAATCAAGTTATTTATTTCACAACCACCCCTCCTTTACTTACTTGTCTCAGAAATAAGTTGACTAAATGAATATAATAGTGAGTTAAGTTTAAGTCTAAACCATATTATTCGTGGGATCGACCGCAACCTACAAATTAGGTTCTTTATTTGACAACGATCGCTTATACTTCTTCAGGAAGGTGTAATTTGACCGTATCAGCCATTCGGTAAAGAGGAATAGAAATAGGTTGCGTATTTGGGAGAAAGTCAATACCAAAGTCTATTTCCCTCTTGAGAGGAATACGAGGTAAGCCATCTGGGAAAACTTTTGGAAACTCGTTAACAATGGGGACCAACTGGAGAGTAGGGGTTTCAGAATCTACATCCCTCACCGAGTTTAGCAAATTTAAGAGGGAATTCCCTCGCAGACAGACTGTTGGTCAAGTTCAGCACCAGAATGGAGTAGTGGTTCAGCGGGTAGAAGTAATAATGGTAGAGGACATCCATAAGATGGATGATAAGGTAATCAAGGAGGCTGTGGAGGCCATAGTAATGGTAAATCGGGGAGACGAACAGTGCATCCAAGAAGGGGGGTTCACCATAATAAGGACGAAGCTCAATGAAGGCATCATATGTTTTTACCATAAGTACTATTCTTGTATGTGATCGAATGGCTAATGTATTGTTTGATTCGGGTTCTATTTATTCTTATGTATATATGACATTTTCACTAGGTTTTGATTTGATTTGTCATACCCTTCATGCCCCTATATATGTTGCTACCCGTGTTGGAAAGTCGGTTGTAGTAACCCATGTGTATCATGATTGTTCTTTGTTATTTATGGACCTATAAACTCGAGTAGATTTAGTCATTTTATACATGCTAGACTTTGATGTGATCTTGGGTATGTGTTAATTATCCCCTCATTTTGATGTGCTAAATTATAATTCTAAGACAATGACTCCAGATATGCCAAGGAGTGAAATATTATAGTGGGAAGGGGTGTACATGCTTAAGCCATTGAAATATTATATCATTTATTCGGGCTAGAAAATAAAGTAGGGTAGGGTGGGTTGCCTATTTGGCTCTTATTTGAGATATTAGTGCAGAGTCTCCTTCCATTGAGTCCGTCCTATGGTTTCCGAGTTTGTAGAGGTGTTTCCTATAAATCTTCCTAGCATGCCCTTTGAATAGGGATATAAACTTATGTATTTACTTGGAGCAAAACACTCAGCCAATCTATTTTCCTCCCTATTGCATGGTTCCAGTAGAGTTGAGAGAGATTAAGACTCGGCTTTAGGAATTTCTTGATAAGGGTTTTTTTCATCCTAGTGCTTCTCCTTAGGATGCTCTTGTATTGTTTGTGAAGAAAAAATATGGTAGTATGAGGATGTGTACGTATAGGCTACTGGCAATGAATAAGGTTACCATTTGGAATAAGTATATCATGCCTCACATAGATAATTTTTTTGAAAGTATGGTGCGTCTATCTTTTCTAAGATTGATTTGAGGTCAAGGTACCATTAGTTAAAGATTAGGCATGAGTACATACCTAAGTCATCCTTTGGGACCCGGTATGGGTTGACTAATACTTCTGCAACCTTTATGAGTTTGATGAATAATTGTCTAAGACATTCTTGGATTCTTTTTTTATTGTTTTTCTCTGTGATGTTTTGATTTACTCCAATAGAGAGGTGGAATATGCAGATCGTCTTTGTAATTTTCTAGGTATCCTTGGAAACATAAATTGTATGCCAAATTTATAACTATGAATAATTGATGCCTCACATGCTTTTCTTGGGTATGTAGTTTCAAAATAAGGGGTGATGGTTGATGAGTCTAGGATTTTGACTCATTTAGGGCTTGTTTTTCATAATATTAGTGTCCTCGATGCCTATGTGTTAATGCTAATTTGCAGATATAAAGGCAAAAGAGTAAGGCAAGGACATTATCGGGCAAAAATGAGCGGAAAAGATGAAAAAGGCTGAAGATAGTAAAAACTAAGAATCACCAAATTCACTCGATGACTTGTCGAGTGGAAGTTCAGCTCACCTAAAGTTCGAAACTACCAGCCACAGGGAGAGACAACTCGGCAAACAATTTGGACCTTTGGTGAACCGTCGAATGGATCGATGACAAAGGCTTTGATCACCTAAAGTTACAGGGTTAGAAGGATGAAATGTCAAGGAAAACTGTCGATGGAAATAAGCCATTGGTGAATCGCCGACTTGGTCAGCAATGCTTGACTAACTCCGCCAAGTGACCCTGAAGGCTTTTGAAAGTGTATAAATTGTTTTTCAAAAAATAGTAAAGGACATTCGGAAGATCCTGAACAGTCCTACCATTGTTGAACTTAGATCTTTTGTCTTGGACATTAATTTTCTTAGTTTTTAGGAGTTTTCTAGTAGTTTGGAGTTGGGTTTTGCAATTGAAACTAAATTGAAGCATTGTGAAGATTTATAGATTGATATCCAGCTTATGGAGAACATAATTGGTATTGGTTTCTTACTTTTTATTATGTGTGGCTAAAACATCCATTCTTGGGGGTGTGATTATGTGATTAATTGTGTTAATTAGCTTATGGGCATTATATTTTACTGATTTAATTGCAGATTTGATGTGGGTTTAATTAATAGTTGTGTATTAGCCCATGAATTGTAGTTGCAAATGCAATTCTAACTTAATGTTCTGGTCTTGCTTGAGAAAGAGGTTTTAGAACTAAGGCAATTGATTGATGATTGTAGTGATTGGGTATTCGTTGATTCAGCTCGAGAGAGTTAATCTAATCTTGATCCTACCAATCTAGCTCAAGAGTAGATTAATTGAGGTATTGGGCAGTTTATATTATTTTGCTTGTCGAGGTTTGAGAGAACTCGCTTTATTCATAATAGTTGTACGAGAGAAAGCTATTGCATCTATAGTCTAGACTACCTACTAAGATTCAACAATTGTTAGTAAACTATAATTACCCATATAGAAAAATTAGCCTTTAATCGATCACATCCCCAAGTATGGCTTATCTACTTGATTACTCTCCTGTTTTACACAGTTTTTACCTGACAAACCTTACCCCCCCTATTTGACACTTATTGGCAACCCCTTTGATTTACCTAAATTATTTCGATAATTTCTATTCCTACAATCGATTAGAACATGTCTTTCACTTCGTAATTGAATTATATACCGTATCACTCCATGTGGAATCGATCCCAACTCTTTGTTGGATTTACACTAGATTACGATCACCTACACCTTGAATTGAATGAGGTATAGTTGAGAGTTTATCAATGGTAGATCCAAAAATATAGAGGCAGTTAAGAATTGAGTTTGTCCTAGCGAAGTGAGAAGTTTTGTGGGGATTGATAACAATTATCACAGGTTTGTGAATAACATTGCTTCTATATCCACACACTTGAATAGGTTGACTTAATAGGAGGTAACTTTCGAGTGGTCAAATAAATGTGAAGATAGCTTTCAAAAGTTCAAGGATATTTTGATTACAGTGCCAATCTTGACATTGTTGACAAAAGGCAATGATTCTATTATTTATTATGATGCTTCACATTCGGGTTTAGGTGTTGTGTTGATCTTGGAAAAGAATGTCATAACTTGTACTTCCAGAAGATGGATGGAGTTTCTCAAGGGTTATGATTTGACCTTCCAATATTATTTGGGTACAACTAATATGGTGGAAGACATATTGAGCTGGAAGACAGCTAGCATGGTCAGTTTCGCTTGCTTCGGGATTTCAAAATGACCATTAGCCAAGGAAATTCAGACTTTGGAGTCTAAGTTTATGTGGTTGGGTATCTTTGAGAATAGTGGGGTGCTAGCCAATTGTGAGGTTAGACCCACCTTCAAAGCGAAAATCATGACTAAATAATTTGAGAATAAAAAGTTGGCCAAGCTCAAAGTTAAGGTGGTGTATGGGGAAACCCAAGATGACACACTCAATATTGATGTGGTGTTCTAGTTTAGAGAAAGGATTTCTGTTCCTTGAGTTGGTGACTTGATCCAGAGTATGTTGGTAGAGGCTTATGGTTCTCACTATTTTATTTATCTGGGTGTGACCAAGATATATAGGGTATTGAGGTTACTTTATTTGTAGAAAATATGAAGAAGGACATTGCAAAGTATGTTTCCAGGTGCCAAAATTGTCAATATGTAAACTATGAATACCAAAGGTATGAAAGTTTACTTCAGAGGATGCTCATTTTCCTAAATGGAAGTGGGAGAGGATAGCCATGGATTTCTTTATGGGACAACCCAAGACTTGGGGGAAATATGATTCCATTTGGGTCATTGTTGACAGGTTGTATAAATCAGCCCATTTCATTTCAGTCAAAGTGGACTTGTAACAACCCTCTAAATGAAGTAGGATAAAGTAGAGCTTCACATGGGTTTTATGCATTAATAACTTGTTAAAATAATGAAGAATATCCTTTTTAGTCAGTTTTAAAGAGTTTGGAAGTCAAACGTCAAGGGACGACCAAGACGTTCGGAAACTAGTCTTTTACGTGTTGGTGTGTTCTAGTTTGTTGTTCATGTTTTTATGTGTTGTTTGGAGTCTAAAATCAGTGGAGGTGACCCTAGTGTCTTAATAAATGTTTTTAGGGTCAAAACGTTTAGGTACGACTCCCCGGGACCACCCTAAGGGTCCCCGAGGAGGACCCCAACCATTGGCCAAACAAGCTGCCAAGGCAGCTTAAAGTTGTGCATGGAGGGAGTGGCTCCGCGTCGCAGACCTACTCCACCAATGGACAAAAAGTGTCTCCGCATTGCGGAGACACCGCGGACTCTACAGCCTCGAAATTTAATTTCCAGAAACATGTGGGAACACCTCCGTGTCACGAACTTATTCCCTAACGAAATCTGCAAAAATAAAACTCAAGTTTGACTTGTTTAAAAGGTCCAACTAAGTGAGGGGTAGTTTGGGTACTTTGGGGAATTATTATAAACGGTTATTCTACCTATTTTAGGGTATTTTAAGTGGTTAAAACCCCAAAACTTAGAATGAGACCCCATTCTTCAAATTGACCCTTCCCTCTCAAAATAGATTCTCTCAACAACCCCATTGAAGACCTTGATAAAGCTCAAGCTAGAAAATGGGTTTTCTACTGATTTCTTCTTCAATTTCATGGGTCTTCAATAATTAAGGTATGGTAACTCTTGATTCTTGAATAACCTCTCATTCAAGGAGTTCTATCAAAGATTTTCAAAAGTGATTCAAAGACCAAATTCCCAATTTTCAATCTAAACATGGGTCCTTTGTCAAACGATTTTCTAAATCACTCTATTTATGAATTAATGTGGATTAAGGTTTTTAAGATAATTTACAAAGGAATTCTTGAAGAACCCATGATCCCCAAATTCTCAAAAATTGGCCTATGATGTGGGTCTTTGTGAATATGATCTCTATTGGTGAAATTATGTTTAGATTAGATTGTATTGATGTTTCCTATGATTATCTATACTTAATCATGTTTAATTGTTTGTATATTGATGAGTTTAGAATTATGGCCTTATGGGCAAACTTATGGGTTGATCCCTTTGTTTATAGAAATGTACTTAGATTATGTTTATGTTATTGAATTACATTGTTGATTCCTATTGCTATCTTTGTCAATTGGTTATTAATTGTTGAGGATTGATCCATGGTGATCATGGCTTGGATAACTGGTAAGTTAACCTAACTTCTAGTCTATAGTATGAGAATTGATGTTGTGTGGTTTGGTTCACTTATGGTGGCGGTGTTTACTTCTTGTCTATCTATGCATGTTGAGATCATGGCCTTGAAGGTAATAGATGTGAAGTGAATTGATGATCGTGATGCATATGTTTATGAAGTTGTGCTATGAAGGTTATGTATGAAATCCTCAATGCTAGTGTGATGTTTACAGTGTGTTGATGATAAGGAGTATAATGTGAATGATAATGTTAGGGATAAGACGTGGTCTACATGATTGATTATGTTAAGTACTATTGTGGAATGACCCCTACCTATATGACCCCTACATGAATGTGTGATCATATACATGTTAGGAGTACCTATTCAATGTTGAATGTGTCCTTGTCTCCTATGATGAAGTGTGTGTGTGTGTGTGGTCTAGAATCCCTAGAGGGCTTTCTTTGTGAATTGCTCATGATTTGGGGACATTGTGAATGTGTTGTGATTCCTTGAAGGGAAGTGCACTCAATATCAATGTTGTTGCTATTATGTCACTATGAGGACCAATATGCACACACACACACTCTACATGTATAGCTATGAATATGAAGTGTTATGGTGTCTATTGAAAGGTTAACTCTTATATGTACCCTTACATCTTATTATGCATGCAAAGTGTATGATTAGCAAGGTATGAATATGCGTTGTATAAAGGTGTTTATGTGAAAGGCTTTCTCACATATGTAAACACACACATGAATGAATGAATAAGGTTTATGATAATCTAGTGAAAGTGAGTCTCTTGAAAGGTTTCCTCAATTGTACTCTTAACTAGACTATGTTATGAATATGTGATGACTATGTGAAAGGTCATTCTCACATAATGTAGGTTCTATGATGAAAGGTCATTCTCATCTTAGAAACCTTTAAGCTATATGATATGAGGGATTAAGTCCCTCAAGCCTATTTTATGAACTAAAGTTAAATAAAGGGTTAAAGATGTTTAAAAAGGGAGTTGGAGCTTAGCACCGAGTGAATATGAAAAATGAGAGTGGGGGCTTCATGTTTAGCAAGTCCGGCTTCCCACAAGAGAACCTTCACGTTTAGCAAGTCCGGGTTCCCAACATAGATGTTGTCTCATACGATGGAAACCTCCACGCCTAGTAAGTCAAGGTTTCTAGTAGCTATCTCCTTATTCCATACCTACGTACCCCCGTAGGTATTAGCTTAGTGGATCCACTAGATAGCTATTATGTATGTAGGTCCTACTTTGGCAAGTAGTACCCTCTCTTTTCGATTTGGGAGTAGAACACCGGATTCCATATAGCTCACATGGTCCATGTCGGTTATGGCAATGTCTCCCGAAAGTTAAGAAATGAACTAAGATAAGAATATGAACTCTAGTCATGATTTCTTCAAGAGTTACTTAGTGTAGGTAGGACTATGGACCCTACTTCTGCATTGCACAAGTGTACTCTAAGGGAGGTTATGATTAGGCTCTTTATGTAATGAATACTATGGTCTATGTATGTTAATATGAAAGCATGTTAAGGTTTACTTTACTAATGTTAAGACATGAAGTATGATTATGCATGTGAATTACACTTATGACTTCTTAATGGGTTTGCTTAGTATATGTCGGGGTACGGGACTCCATGTGTACATTGCACAAGTGAGCTTGTAAAGGGGTTGTGAGTGTGGTTTACCTATGATATGAACTAAATGGGTTATGACTAATGATGCAGTAAAGGAATGAGTCCTTATATGATGTTATGAAGTATGTTGGTCTTATGTTTAATGTTAAATGAAGATGTTATGACTTGTTGAATATGATGTGCCTAGTCTATGGTGGCTTCCTAGGAACACTTGGTGTGAGTATTATTATGGGATGCTACTTGCACATTGCACTACTGTGACTTGGGGGTTGTCTTAGGTGATGGTTCCTGTGTGAAGACTATGTCTTATAGTGTGCTTATGACTCTATGAATATATGTGGTTGAATTGATAAAGGCTATATGTAAGTCCACCCTTGGTAACCTTAAGGTGATACATTGCACCAAGTATTCCCTGAGGGTTGCTTGAGGCAAAGAGTTAAGATAAAGAGGAAGGTAATGTATTGGGATGTGAGGCTAAAAATACATATTTTTAATCATTATTTCCTCACCTTTATTATATATATATTTGTCCTTTTTGAGCAAATTTGATGGATTATGCTAAATTGTGTATTTTATTTGTGGGATTAAATTGGTGAAAAATTGGAGAAGTTTGGAGCTAAAACGAATTAAAGATTGAAGGTTCAAGAAGCAAATCAAACAGGCAGCTTAATAGATTAAAGTGAATAAAATATTATATTTATATAAAAGGGGAATTTTGCGAATTGCAAAAGATTTAAGTTGAATGAATAAGCTGCAATGTGGCAGTCTCTCAATGCACTGACCAATTGATGAATGGCGGTGCAAAATCAACAAATTCATTGAGGCGGCATTACTGTTCATGCAGCGAAAAAGAAAAAGGAATCCAGTTCCTTTTGGTTTTGGATTCCTAATTTAATTTGGGCTCAATTATTTTATTTACGGTTTTCTACATCTATAAATAGTGCATAGAAATAATTATTTGAAGGGCCAAGAACCAAGATACAAGACACAATATAAATTTTCTTCTAGCTTAGGAACTTTGGAAGAGCCGCCGTGGAAGCCGGAGAATTGTGGTTTATTCTTTCTTCTCCTTTATTATTTATTTGTATTCGTGATTATAAAAGATAGTTTAGCTATTGTTCTTAACTCTTTATGATTAACACAAGCATATTTGTTTTAATAAATTTTGATTGTGTTTTTGAGATAATGAGTAGCTAACTTTCATAACTAGGGTTATGGGAACCATGAGCGATTAACAAAGTATGAATAGTAAATAAACAATTCTTGATTAGTGTTTTGAATGCATTGATAATTCTTTCGTTTAAAAATCCTTTTAACGAGTGCACGAGTTAGAAGTCGCCTTGTTGCTACTTGCCGGACCAAGGAGCTAATCAACAAGAAAAGAATTATCAACATAGATTTAGTGTGATACTATCTAATAGGCTAGTGTCGATTGGTGCGAAGTAATAACTAAGCCAAACATCGATTATGATGTCTAATATGAGGTAAGGGTTAGTAAATTATACACACGTAGCCGGACCAAGGTGCGGGGTGAAATTCTCTAGATGCCGGACCAAGGATTTAGAGATACCTAACTTATTACTTTGCATGTAATACACTAGAAAAGGATTACTATTATTAAGATTACCGTGTTATGAGCTTATGCGGAACACATTCCTAGTTACTTTTAATAATGTGAATATAAATAAATACTTAGTTCAAAGCTATTTTTTATTGTTTTTATTTTATTTCAATTTAAATCCCCCCGTTTTTATATAACGACTATCGAGTTAAATATTTGCTATTGACAATATTCTTCCATAATCTCTGTGGGATTGACCCCGATTCATAGTTGGGTAAATATATTGCATACGATCGTTTATATTTCTTTTCAAGAGGCATATTTGAACGTTATCATATTGTATGCATTGAATGTGCCTAAAATGTTATAAGTGGCTCTATGTGCTATTATGAATGGTTTCCATGTGTATGATGATGTATGTGGTTTATATTGCGCCTATTGTACTAAATGTTCTTGAAGTTTCTCTAAAAAGGCATGATGCACGGTTTCCAACTAAATGTCCTTTTAAAAGCATGTTTTTCATGGTTATCATACTTAGTGCATTCTTGTACTAATACCATTCTTCTTCATCTTTTTACATCAAGTGTAGGTGGTGGTGGCTAAAGGGCCTTTCCTAGAAGTGATGAGCTTGGCTTACTATTCCCATGTTCGGATGTATCCTTAAAGATTCAAGGACCTTTAAGTTAAAGAGTTTCCTTAAGTTCAGTGTACTAGATAGTAGTTTGTTTTGTTTTGTAAGGGCAATGTCCCTCTAGTGTTGTAGTCGTGTTTTAAGACGGCTACCTTGGGACGTAGTACTCCAATTTGTATTAAAGGTTTAAATGAGGTGACTGTTTAAGTCTTGTGTTATATTATGAAAAAGTTTTAAATTTTTTGCTATTTTTCTTTGATAAATGCTATGACGAATGCTAAGGGCTTGTATAAGACCTCCGAGAGGTCGAATACGCTGGTAACGGCTAGGGGGTGCTCTCGGGTCGTTACAGGACTACAAATCCTAATTGTTAGGGAAGACTTGTGTCAAGGAGAGAGTGAGGTTTCACGGGGTGCCCCCTCATCTCAAACCATGACATTTAATTTACTTTGATGTTTTGGGGTAAGTTGTATGAGGCATTGGGCACTCAATTAACTTTCAGTACAGTTGTCCACCCACAGACTAACAATCAGTAAGAGAGGACTATTCATGTATTGGAAGATGTGTTTAGGGAATGTGTAATTGATTTGAGGGTCCATTGGGATCAGTTTCTACCATTATATGAGTTTTTCTATTATAATAGTTATCATTGCAGCAATGATGTGACACCATTTGATGCACTTTATCAGAAGGATGCAGATATCCCATAGTTTAGTTTGATCCTGGAGATGTGAAACCTTTGGGTGTTGATTTGGTTTGGGAAGCTCAGGAAAAGGGTGGGGGGATTCAAGCTAAGCTATTGGTAACCCAAATTAATTAAAAAGAGTATGTGGATTGAAAGGTAAGAGACATGGCTTTTCAAGTTTGTAAATAGGTTCTTTTGAAGGTGTCACCTATGAAAGAAGCCATGAGGTTTTGTAAAAAGGGTAAGCTTACCTCTCATTACATTGGTCTATTTTAAGTTCATAAAGGTGTCAGGCCAGTGGCTTATAGGTTAGCACTGCCTCCCAACTTGTCTAGGGTTCATTCAGGGTTTCGTGTGTGTATGATTAAAAAGTACCATGGGGATGGAAACTACATCACTAAATGGGACTCAATCGTGTTGGACAAGGACTTGTGATATGAAGTGGAACCCGCTGCAATATTTGATCTGGATATCTAAGGAAAATGTGATCAAATCAGTAAAATTTCACTGGAAACATCGTCCAGTTGAGAAGAAAGGATACTTGGGAGATATAAAGGGACATGCGAGACAAGCATTGTCACTTGTTCGAGATTTTAGGTACTACCCTCTTTTCTACTTTAGCCCAATTTTATTGGTTGGTCACTCGGGGACGAGTGATGGGTAAATTGATATCTATTATAATGACCTGACATGATATTTATGAGTAGGTCCATAAGGAATGAATTTGAGCCAGAAAACTTTCCAGATATTGACTTAGAATTTTTTTGCTAGGCCAGCCTTAGATAGGATTTGAGCTACGTAAGATCCAGCGTCATCCGAGAATGGAATGGGTCTATTGTTGAGGTGTTATTCATATTTTTCTTGTAGCCAAGAACTTAAGGAGTGCATAATTTCATAACTAAATTCAGGTAAGTAAAACCCCGTGATTGAACTTGACATGAAAGGTCTATGTTAGGAGATCAAGGGAAGGAGTTGTATTGTAAAAGGGCCTTTTTATGGATCTTTAGTTGTAGATACATCATCAAGACCACTGTAGTGGAATGTTTTCTTCTATATCAAGCTCAAACTATTATAGCAGTGTAAGTTACCACTATAGCGAGACTCATGCCGCTATAGCGACACCATTGAGATTTTATATAAAAATTAGCCCAAAACCCCTACTTTTTGTACTTTAAGTTCTTGAACTTTGAAAGGGATAATTTTGGAAGTTTGCATCAATTTCCCATGAAATTCGTTGATAAAAGTAAGAATTTGGCTCCAGAATAAAGTAAATGGATTTTTAAGCCTTAGAATCTAGGTTATTGTTTTTGCAGGAAGGTTTTGACATGATTCCAAGGTGGGAAGAGCAATAAGTTGGAGAAGATGATCATATTTCTTTCTGGGATTAAGATTTGTTAATAATCTAGATTAATTAATAGGTCATTAGTGATTGATTGTTATTTATATTGTTTATTTTAGAAAAAGAACAAGTCAAGGCACTTCGCAAGGGAAAAGTTTGGGTTATTCAAAGTTTTCAAAAGGCTTGATTCGAGATAGGTGATGGTCATATATTTCTGGTTTATGTATGTATGCATATCAACTGCTTTGTAGTATCATTTGTGCAATGCATGGTAGGAAGACATATGAAATGACATCATGAAGATAATCTCATGCAATGAGCTTGTGGCTGTGACTTGTGAGTTTGTTCATTGTGCATGTTCGCTTGTGATTGTTTGTTTTCTTGGTACCACGCCAGTACATGATATATGGATGACTCAAATACGACCTCAGTACACTAACAATTTGGTTTGGGTTCCGTAAGAGGATCAGGTATGTGATTGTGATTTCATGAAAGGATTGGGCATTTACATTTGTAATCACGTGGGATATATTTCATGCATTGGTTGATTCAGCTATTGTTCTTTCAAGACATGTGGCTGAGAGTCAATGTGTGGCTGATAATTGTTGCTTTATTGTGCATTGTTCGGTGTTGTTTGTATTATAGTTATGGTTTACAATTATATCTTAGACTAACCATATGATACTACCATATACGGTGATTTATGTACTGCACTTGTTCTTTTCTTACCGAGTGCAGTAAATCTTCCAATGACTGATCTGAGACCTCAGTTGAGAGATGCCTGATTTCGAATCCAATAGTGAGCTTCATCTTTGAGGCTTCCATGAATTCTTCTTCGTTTTACTGTCCATTTATTTTGACACAAACTATAGACTTTAGTTTATGTTTAGCTTTCTGGGTCGCATTCCTAGTTTGACTGTTTTAGAGTTTTTGTGTGGTGATTTTCAGTTCTTAGGGGTAATTTTTATGACCTAAGTGTTTTAGCTACTGGATTGAGTTTAGTTACTACATAGTTATGTAGTAACTAAATTATTTTCATTATTCTAGTGCTATAACTTGGGTTAATTTGTATAGTGTTGGGTTGGTTTGGATTAGTCTTTGGTTCTCCCACCAGGTATTTTAGTGCGGTGCCACTCACCACGGTCTGGATCATGCCAAGGATATAGACTCAGATTGTTACAGTCGGTTCGTCCTCATAAGGTGACTTCATAAAGTAATCATTCATTAGATTTTTACCTTATATAATACTCATTTTGAAGGTAACTTAAGGTTATGTCCTGCAGTTACGACCGGATTTCGAAAACTAACGTTTTGAAACCATTTCGCAGCTTTGACAAATTTATTAATTTTTGGAAAAATGATTAATTTAGGAGTCGCCCCTTAATTTTAGGAAAATTAAGAAACCTATTTAAAAGGGATGTTTTGAAAGAAAATATTTTAAATAAAACTGGAGTCGGATAAGGGTTCAAATAATTCTCTAAGAAAGGTTTAGGCATCTTAGAGAATCCGCTAACACGCGGTTGACTGACGGATTTAAAAGTTGGCTAATTTTTAAGGAAAAACTTAAGATTACTTGTGAAAAATCTTGTTTTCGAAATGCTTTTTAACTTTACAATTTATCCGAGTTAAGCTTTTGAACTAAATATTTAGCTCAATCTCATCAACGTGGATTCAAAGCTAATTTCTAACTATAAAAGAATATGGATAATTCTCAAGATAGTCTAAGAGGTTAAGCGCGTTTTGAAAATTTGAATACTTGAATAAACAAATAATGAAACATAAAAGTTATTTAAAAACCTCCAATGGATTCATGTAAGTTAATTAATTGTTAAATGAATTATTAGGGATAATCAACATATATTCACAAATAGAGTAGATAACTAAATAAAATGAAGAACTCGATAAAAAGGGAACTTTGGCCCCTTTCTGGTTCCTGTCGCTACTACTGCACTCAAAATCTTCAAGTCCAATTTTTCAAATTTCCAGCCCTTTGGGCTAATGTCGCTACTGCTGATTTTTGTTTTACGATACTTTTAAGTCCAACACTTTAATTTTTATCCCTTTGGGGCTGCTGCTACTGGTTTGGGTTTTAACCCATTAATATTAGCTTTCCTTTCACGACTCGGATGAGGTTGACTCAAAGAAAGGAGAATGCAAGGGAGCGAGGAGTCCAAGGACTCGAGGTGGTATTACATGTGAAGAAAGGAGAAAAGGGAGAACAATTAGCAAATGTGAAGAGTAGATAATTAATTTCACATTCAAAGACTGGAATGTAATCAAAACAAAGATACCTTGAATGAATAAAAATAAGGCCAAGCACGCCAATTATATTTTATGACAGAAAGGTATACTATCAACCACATATTATGCTAAACAATTTAACAATTAGACATTTCAAATGGACGGAATATTGCAACTATAAATAAGGGAAACAAAAGTTATAGGTCTGGTAAAATAGGCCAGATGATTGGATGTCTTAAAATTACTAAACAACTCAAACAAGATGTAAGCTAGGTGATCTTTAACACATTACCCTCTAACATAATACATTTTCTTATTTCCACGATGATCAAACAAGTGTCCAATAGGTTAACCACATAACTATTTTTATTAATCACAACTCAACTTTAAAAATATAAAAGATTGGCAACAATGAGTAACTTCACTAAAGCAATAAAAATTAGTAGTTGTCCAACACAACTGGATAGGATAAGAAAGCTACTGAATTGCCAAGAAATATTAGATAAAGAGAAACAATACACTAATCGAAACACCTTACCTAAGGTTGAATTCACATCATATAAAGGTCACTGATAAGTAAAATACGAAGAAGTTACACAATAGAGTACAAATATGCAAACTTAACCTTAAACTAGTTCAAACATGAGGCAAGAATGGGTTAACATTCATTAAGCTTAAGACAATTAACTATAAATTTGTTGTCCTGTTGATCACAACTTAACTCTAAAATGCAAGAGACTACCCATATGATTCACTTTAATATAGAGATAAATCTGATCGGATTTTGAAAATAAAAATGAATAATACAGACCAAAAATTAAGCAAGCAGGCAACCATATCAACAAGTTAACACAATAATCCTATCTCAACCAATTCAAACATTGGTCTAAAGATAATGAGTTAAAGAGTTTAGGAGTGCATAAGAGTTGAGAGTTCTCATTCATCCGAGCCTAACTTTATGGTAAATGATAAAGAGCAACCCCAAAGATGAGTTATCTCTCACTCAAACAGGCCCTCGATTAGGGTTGAGAGCCAATGGGTATGTTGGTTGGCAAATCACATTAGCAAATTTCATAAAATAGGCAAGCAGAGATCACATTTCAGCAACAAAGACAGACTATCACAATACAGGAGATAGAAACTCTAAAATCGATGTAACTAAACATAATATTTTTGGATGAAAATCTTGATATAGAAGGTCACATGAGTAATAAAGAAATCTAAGCATGGAACTGCAAGGTTACCGAAAAGGCTAAAGAACAGCAGACAAGAATCCTTAAGATTAGGTGTAAATAAGATGCATACTAATCATACATAATTCAAAGTATTCATAATAACAAAATTCTAAGCTACTATTCATATGAATATTGACTAAAACAAATCAACCAATTTAAGATACAAAATAAGCTAAACCTAAAGGCTATTACACATAGATAAGAAGATATGATTCTAGCAACCATCCCATTTTTAACAAATATGAATTTAATAACGAAAAGAGATCATAAAACAGAGAACTGAACCTATTTGAAACTTAAAAAAGAAATACAAAGAAAGATATGAACTTAAACGATTTAGCCAAACATTATCTACGGCAAATAAAGAAAAAGTTGTTTCCATAATACTAAGACGCTGGAAAGCAAAACCAAATTTGTAGCAAAATACAAGAAATAAACTAATCTAATCCAGTCATTAAACAAACAATGAAATAACAAAAATATTTAAAAGAAGAAAGAATTACCTTTCTCTGAGCAGTGAACTAAACCGACGAGTTGTGAAGATGACTCCACCACCTCTTTCAACTCGAACAAGCACAAAAATTAAATTATTTAACCAAGATTTCCCATTCCTTCTAGGGGTACTCTCAGGTTACAAAACGTCTCCCTTTAAACAGTGAATGGGGTGGGTTTATAAAGAAACTCAAAAAACCCAAAATGGACGAAATCTCGATGTGGGATTGTTGTAAATTGAAATTCGTTTGAAAAATGATGTGGGAGAGACCAAAATTTCCAATTTATAGAGTGGATAAGGTGTATGAGCTGGAGAGTGTACGGATTGTACCATTTTTTAACAAATTTGAAAAAAGAATACGATAATTTGAGAGGATAGTACCGTTGGTGAATGCTTGGAAGCCTGCCCTTAATCTCGTGCCAAGTACGCTCAATCATATGGGGCCGAAGGACAGAAATGGAAATTCAAGGAGGCATAACCGATTGGGACCTAGAATTCATAAGGTTGTTGGTGCATTTTGTTCTTTTGTTGAGAAAGAGGAAGAGAAGAGTCTAGAGGACTTGGGTTCAAGAATAAGGGGGTGGGCCGGATATTTGAAAATGGGTCAAGTATTTGCTGATTTTGCTAGGTTTAGAGTCCTAATTGAATTAAAAGAATTTCAAGAGGGAATAGGTCCCTTGGTTCACATTTTCACCAAATTCGAATTGTTTTAGTTCAAATTCGATAATATGGAAATGAGATAATTATGAATCTAATTAATTATTTAAGTTTCTTAACTCCGACAACACAAAATAATTATTTTGAAAAGAAAGATCTTTATTAAATTGTGATCAGTTTTAAAGGAAATAAGATGCATACTTAATTAAAACACTATTTTTGGTTAAACGATTTACTAACTATTATTTATTCAAATTGAAAAATCATATAAATCTATATATTTTAAGTATATAGAGATATATTTTATAGTAAAGATGGAAAATTTCCAAGAAAATGATTTCAAAAGTATTTTTGATTTTTTCCAAAACAATTATTTCAATTTGTTTGAAATTTAAGAAGCTCGAAAATTAATTAAATTGTGGAGGGTCAAAATTGGGTGTCAACAACCGCCCCTCATTTGACTGGGATGGATGAAAGAGATCCGAGGAAAATGAAATTGACGAATCCAATTTTGTCCGTCCACTAATTCATCTCTTTGGAATGGTTAATGATAATTATTTTGAGGAATCATGACCAGACCCTGGTATTGGGTTTCCTACATATCTCAGGTTACATAAGAACTCAGGCCATTTGTAGTTCTAAAGATGTTTGATTTAATGCACAATTCTGGAAGAATGCGAAAGCTATTTCAGTGTCGAAGTATGGAGAGACCGAAAAGCTCGAGAACAGAGTGATGACATAATTGTTGGAGTAAAGTCGAGTTTTCAACATTAAGTCCGCCTATATATCCCTAAAATTTGGGAATCAGACTTCTTGTAGTTCGACTCAATCGGTTGAAAAGGAAATCTCTTATGCGTAAATAACCTTTAGCTTAAGGGTGAGTGAAAATTAATTAAGCATTGAAAAGAGGCTTGTAAACATCTCAACTATGAATGTGGGGCCCTTCACACCCATATGTAAGAACTTACATGGACATAACTTCCAAAGCTCTAGGTGTATTGTCACTTGAATTTGAAAATTTACCTCCAATGAGAGTTGAAATTTTCAGTGAAGGCGAAACTGAAACTATTAAACCCAAGAAAATGCCCACACGCCTTATGATAGAGATGTGGTTTGATTGTGGTGGAAGTCGCTCCTAAACTCGCATCCTAAGAGTTTGATATTATTCTTTGGATTATGTCCCAGTTCGCTGCTAAGAAAAATTCCACGTTGTGTTGCGTCCTATTTTGACGCAGTCCACTTTGTGTGTTGCAAAATCTGGAAAAGATTGCCAGTAGAAAATGTAACATAAATACAAATATAATATGTGCAAACCTGGTTTAATATGTCATACTGAAGGAGATGATGATCCAGCTTCAAGTGTATTGCTCTTGAAGGAAGTAGTGATCCAAATTGGTATGTCAATTTGAATGATGTGATGATTCAATAACATTATATAACGTGTCACTTTTAGGGAGGTGACGTCCCAACGTATCACTTTTTAGGAGGTGACATCCCAACGTTTCATTTTTTAGGAAGTGGCATACCAATATAATATAAGTTGCGCTTAAGGGAGGTAATGTCCCAACATAATATTAACGTGTCACATTGAGGACAATGATTGTTCAATATAATATAAAGTATCACGTTCAGAAAGGTAACAATCCAATAATAATTTAATGTGTCACGTTGAAGAAAGTGACACTCCAATAATAATTTGATGTATCACATCGAAGGAAGTGACACTTTAATAATAATTTAACATGGCACGTTGAAGGAAGTGACGCTCAAATAATATAATGTGTCACGTTGAAGATAGTGACACTCCAATAATAATTTTAACGCGTCACACTGAAGGAAGTGACACTCCAATAATATAACATGTCACGTTGAAGGAAATGACACTCCAATAATATAACATGTCACGTTGAAGGAAGTGACACTCCAATAATATAACATGTCACGTTGAAGGAAGTGACACTCCTATAATAATTTAATGTGTCACGTTGAAGGAAGTGACACTCCAATAATAATTTAATGTGTCACGTTGAAGGAAGTGATGCTTCAATATAATAATGTGTCACCTTGAAAGAAGTGATGCTCCAATACTATAACGTGTCACGTTGAAGGGAGTGACACTCCAATATAACAATGTGTCACGTTGAAGGAAGTGACACTCCAATAATAATTTAATGTGTCACGTTGAAGGAAGTGACGATCCAATAATAATTTAACGTGTCACGTTGAAGGAAGTGACACTCCAATATAATAACGTCTCACGTTGAAGGGAGCGACACTCCAAAAATAATTTAACGTGTCACGTTGAAGGAAGTGACGCTCGAATAATAATTTAATGTGTCACATTGAAGGGAGTGACTCTACAATAATAATTTGATCTATCACGTTGAAGGAAGTGACGCTCCAATAGTAATGTGTCACTTTGAAGGAAGCGAAAGTCCAATATAATACCCTAATGATAAAGAACAAATCTCAAAAATAGGGAGTAAGTTTATAAAATAGTAATTTGATTAGCTTCTAGTAGTTTGTGAAGTCGATAACATCTCTGATTGTCATTAAAACTTTGTCGTCCCTGCACCATAAAAAAATGTTAGTTAAGAACAGAAAGATTGATAAATTTCAAGACTTTTAAACGCGTCATGACAATCTGGTAGCCATAGAGAACACGAGATTCTGGAAGAACGCTTTGAGAACTTATAACGTTTAAACAAAGCACTAAGGCTGATTAAAGATGTTACATAAGGTGCATCCCTACTTTAAGCCTGGAATCTCTTATAAAGAGAAGATTGGTTTGATAAAAAATATATTTGACACTTGAAGTTTAACGAAGATTTTGAGAACTTTGAACTATTTCAAAAAGTTACCCCTGTTTTTGGTCCAAGGGTACTTAACTGAAATAATTTGCAAGAAACGAAGAATGACTGATTCAAAAACGTTCCCCAGTTTCCTCTAAGGTCTGTAGTTTAAAACAGTTAGAAGACCGCATCCTTATATAGGATTGCCTACGTATCTTGCTAGAACAAGAAATCATTCTGACGTAGTTCGAACTTGAAACTTAAAAGAATACTTGAAGAGAAAAAAATGAAATTTGCCTTAAAAGGGGCAAAACATTTGAAATAATAGAAGATAACTTTCGTCAACGCAAAATAGAGAATAAGATTGAGCTTGTTGGATTGGATCCTCGATGTCGGGAATTCTTCATAATGGAATTAGAAAAAGGTTAGCCCCTGCCATTTTTCTGGTGAATCACTGATTTAATCATTCAAAACTTCAGAAGATCTTTTGAAATTTTGCCTTCAATTCTGGTAATGATACATGCAAAACTCGAACGTGAATTAGTAACAAAATAAAATTATCAAAGTAAATGATATAACAAAAGATAAGTTCAGGATGAAATTGTTCAGCTTATATATGCCGGGATAATGTCTTATGGCCTTCGCCATTGTGCCAACCTATTCCATCTGTAGAATTGAGAATGTGTAAGTCACAATAAATTTAAAGGAAAAAATTTAGAAGATGAGTAAGAGTAGAAATCATCTGAGCTATGATGAGGCCACTGTGGGTCTAATGATACCTTGTAACTTTGTAGTTCCTGCATCCAAAGAAAAATTCTTAGTTTTAAGAGACTGATTCATGTTGGCTATGCCTTGCCCTCCTCATGCTCATTTGCCTTCTGGATTATAAGCTTGTCTGGTCTTGAAATGTCGCTTGATGGAATTTCTGAGGACCTCATCAAAAATTCTGCTCCGATTTAAAACATAATATAACTTTTGAACTTTCTGTAGTTTTTTGTTAAATTTTTGAGTGAATCTAAAAAATTCTTCCCCAGTTGTAACTCTGATGTTATCCTTGATTCTGGCTTGTTGGAAAAATTTCTCTTCTACTGAATTCTGCCCCAATTCTCATTATAAAGGGAAATGAATAACTTATGGGGAATATGACCGAGCCGGTGTGGTGCCTACGTATCCCGCCGAGCAGGAATCAGGTCGAACATAGTTCCAATCTCGAGGATTAACGGGAATAGAAAAATTTAACTAAGTAAACGACCAAGGCCGACATAGGCAGCCTACGTAACTCATTCTTGAGAATTTTGGTCGAAAGTAGTTCAAGTACAAGGAAACATTAAAACAGGATAAAGGGGTGACTGAAGACGACATAGGCCGCCTACGTATCTCATTCTTGGGAATTCAGGTCACACGTAGTTCATTACAGATGAAAGAATGAAAGACGCTTACAAAAATATCAAATCCAAACAAACGTTGCAATGGAAACAAAGTGATAAAAGTGCAATTACAGGGAAATTAAACAACAAACTCCCAATGCAAGACTAAAAGATGCCAAAAGTGTGACTTTCAGAACAACATGCTTCTTCTTCGCAACTGGTTATGCCAATGACTACTCTTTGTGCTTGGGTAGTGGATTGGTGTACACATTCGTTGAAGCTTAAGAAAGTTTTACCACCTCATTATCAATTAGATCTTGAATTTTGTGTTTGAGATTGATACATTTTTCGGTATGATGGCCAACAACTCCTTAGTGATAAGCACAACACTTATTTGGGTGATACAATTTGGCTGAAGTATTCACAGTCGTGGCTTCCACTGGATTCAGTATTCCCGCATCTTTTGATGTCAAACCAGAACCTGGAGGCAATGTTCATGTCCCTCTTCTCAATGGGAGCTCCTGCATCCATCCACCTCAGGGTGGTGTCAGAAATCATCGGAGCCAACCAACCCTTCAAGTCATCTAGGGACTGAACAATCGGCAACCCCTTGTAAGGGAGTACAGAGTGTAGCGGTCTATCTAATCAATATTAATATGCTCGATGTGACGTTCCACCTCCTTGCCTCTGACCATGACCGACTTTACCAGTCGAAACTCACTTGCCTTCTTCTTGTTCTTAGGCACCAACTCCCCATAAGCATTGTAAAACTCTCTTACCCAGGAGGGAATGTAAAGGTCTCAGGGTCGTGTGAACTACTCGAATCCATGGTATCAGAGAGTTTCAAGCATATCAGAATGCTTGCCTTATAGGCCCTCCAAGGATAGTAACTTCTCCTCTATGATGGTTCGTAAACCATCACCTTTCAATTTGTTTAACAGCCTTGGTGGAGGAACTATAGGAAGTGCAGGAGTTACTAAAGGTGCCTGGGCTGCCACTTAGTCTGTAGTTGGAGGAGTGGCAGCTGAGGGAGTACTGGTGGCTGTGGACTGAGATCTGGCCCGGAGCGCATCCTTTCGATTAATAATAGGTTGTTCATCCTCTGGTTCAGAGAAATCTAGCTCAATAGTTGTTCTTTTCTTTGCTATATGTTTTTTCTGTTTCTCTTTATCTCCCGGTGGTAGATCTTACTTTCTTTTCTGTGAAGGACGTGATCCTCCTTCATTTATCGTTATTCCCTTTGCCTTATTCAGAGGTGGCTCGATTAGATTGGTGCATACCGTAGCTGCAAAAAAATTGAGAAGGAACTCAAATGCAAGCACAAAAAATTTATTGCAGAGAGACTCGCTGATCTAGTCGATGAGTCGCCGAACCTCTTTGGCAAGCTATGTCGAGCTCACCGAAGGGATTGGCTCAACAATTAAGGCAAGTCGGCGGTAGGAGAGTCCGTTCGGCGAGCAAGGGTTTGTCCACCGAAAGTTACAGTGCATAAGGGTCTCTGGGTTGCAATGAAGAGCGATATAGAGTACTTTCGGCGAGTCGTCGATGCCTTCAGCAAACTCAGACATCTCACCGAAAGATACAGACTTAAACCACAAAGTTGACACACAATTAAAATGCGAGATGAGGAAAATAGACAAACCGTCGAGTTGTTCAGCGAGCTCGACCCAGCTCGCCGAACGACTTAACGTGCCCATTTTCAATTCATCTTCTCGAACTCAACCCCGCAATCCCCAAAAATGAAATCAAAGCATGCACTAATGAAATTCAAACAAGACCCATACTACCCATCACCCTGGGATACTCAGATGTTTCCCGATTTTGCCAAAATTGGCCATTTAACAATATTTGTTCTTAAAAGTGGTGCACCCACTCTATCATTGAGAAATGTTTGACATTTAACACAACTACTCAGACTTCACCCAATCAATTGAACCACACGTAATCATAACCAAATGATATTTCATTCAATTACAACCACAACCAATATGGGCATTTGACGACAAAGCATCACGGGAAAGATTTTAAAATTGAAATAGGCATGTAAACATTCTAATTCTAGCAGAAAGGCCCAGCACACATCAATACAATACTATTATTGCAAAAGAGTTCAAAATTTTCAACAATAAACTCAGGGTTTTAGGACTAACCTTTAATGCCGATTGAAATGTGATTGAAAAGCTAGGTAGAAAAGTATTCCAACTTCGAGCACAAATCAAGCAACTAAAATTCTAGTAAAGGGCTAAAATAAATAAATACTACCTTAGTGTGAATTTAGGAGGTTTAAGGGCGAGGGAAAGTGAAGAATTTCAAAATTGAAGTTTCTTGGCCATTATAAACCATACAGTTCGCGACTGTTTGGCGACGTTAGTCACACTCGCTGATATACTCAGCGATTCGCCCAGTGATCACATGTCTCGCTGATTTCTAAAGTTCTTTTAGTTTCTTGGGGGTTAAGTCAACGGTTTATATCGAGGTCGCCGGCCTGGTCGACGACATGCCGAATTGCTTCATAAGTTCACCAAGTTTTACAGGCTCTGACTTTAACTTGAATTGAGCCAAACAGCGGGTCAAGTCATACTCCCCGACCTCTTCGGCGATCCGCCGACTGACCATTTTCTCGCCAATCTGTATTTTTCACCATTTTCCTCATTCAAACCTGCACCACTAACACATCATTATTTATAAAAGTAAAATAAAGCATTTAAAACCTTGGGTTGCCTCCCAAGAAGCGCCTTATTTAACGTCGTGGCACGACGCGAGTCCTTACTCACTTTCCATTGGTTGGGTTGGTACTAGTGTTATTAGGTAACCCTAATAGTTCGTTTGAGTGAAGAGGAGACACCGCATAATTCAGGAGTGTCCCGATAGTTAGATGGATATAGAGTAAGAGCCAACCATTTGATTCAACACTTCAATACTCTCTTTCATCTCTTCTAACATTCGATCTTGTTCGGTGATCTTTTGGAAAATGATTTGGAGTGTGTCCTTGATGTACCATGAGTTTACGATACTATTGATACATTTCACTTAGGATTTATGAATGTCTAGTGCATTTTTGTGTTAGTTTTATGTGATTTTTGTTGTAATTTCAGGAAATAAACTTAGGCATAAAAAGATGAAGATGTAGCTAAGGCAAGTGCTGAAAAAACCACCTACGGACCGTAGGCTAAGTGGCGCCCCGTAGATAAAGGTCGTGGAACGACCAGGCATGGCAAGATTGAAGCTCATGGGAATCTGACCAAGTGTGGAACCACGGTGGGGACTAACGAACCATCGAATTACTTACGGTCCGTCCGATAGCTCCGTATAAGTGATCAGAAGAGTGGTTCCAGTACATTAGTTGAAATAATCTAAGTATAGAGCGACGGAGGTGACTGAAGGTCTGTCGTCTCATAGACGAACCCTACTGCTGGTTCGTGGAAGCTAACTGAGAGAGTTGGATTTGTGAAGATTTCAAATCAACTAAGTATGGAGCCACGGAAGAGACCTACGGATCGTCATTCGACTTACGGACCATATGTCAGCCTCGTGGAATGGAGATGCCCCCTGCTATTTTATATACTTACTTTGTTTCCCTTTTATTTTAGGATTTATTTTCTATAAATAGGGTATGTAAACCTAGTTTTTGGGGGTTAGATTTTATTACTTTTTTTATAGTTCTTCACTTGGGATATTAACTTGCAACTTTAGGAATTCTCAATTTCCTAAGTTCGTTTTGAAGATTTTGGTGTTGCAATTCAAGTTGAATTTTTGGGTTTATTATTCTTCTTACATAAGTTCATAATTCTTTCATCTAAAACAATGAATTGTGTTCATATGATTATGGGTAACTAAACTCCACAACTAGGGTTGTGGGAACCATGATCGATTAACAAAGTATGAATAGTAAATAAGCAATTCTTGAATAGTGTTTTGCATGCATTGATAATTCTTTCGTTTAAAATTCTTTTTAATGGTGCGCAACGTTAGAATTCGCCTTGTTGTTACTTGCCGAACCAAGGAGGTAATCAACAAGAAAATAATTATCAACATACATTTAGTGTGATACTATCTAATAGTCTAGTGTCGATTGGTGCGAAGTAATAACTAAGACAAACATCGATGTGATGTCTAATACCAGGTAAAGGTAAAGGTTAATAAATTATACACACGTAGCCGGACAAAGGTGCGGGGTGAAATTCTCTATATGTCGGACTAAGGATTTAGAGATACCTAGCTTATTACTTTGCATGTAGTACACTAGGAAAGGTTGGTATTACTAGAATTACTGCGTTATGAGCTTGTGGTGAACACGTATACCCTAGTTAATTCTCTCATCTTGACAACCAAAATTGACATTTGTTTACTGATTAATTACTGAATTCTTACAATTTGTTTCACAAATCCCCCCCCCCCTTTTTAATTAATTTTTTCTGGAAGTAATATGACTAAACAAATATAATTGTTGGTTAAAGTTAAGTCTAGACCATTTTCCTCGTGGGATCGACCCCAACCTACAAGTTGGGTTCTGTACTTGATAATGATCGTTTATGCTTCTTTAAGGAGGTGTAATTTGAGCGTATCAAATTTTGGCGCCGCTGCCGGGGAAATTTGTCTTTTAGATTTATTTTAACTACATTATTGAAATTCAGTCAAATATTTCCTAATTTTACTTTTTCTTTTTGTTTTCGTCTCTCTCAAGTTCCGACTCTAGTGTATGCCAAGTACTCAGAGCAATGGTGAACCACTTACTCCTTACGATCCAGAGTTGAACCGAACTTTGCGAAGAATGAACAATCAAGGAGTTCAAGTTAATCCTATCGGAGGCAATCTAGGTGATGAAGTTGAGTTGCAACGTCCGAGGGTAGTTGGTGGAGACAAACAGGTTCTAGCTGAGAATCAATTGGGAGATGCAGTGATAGTGCATGGTCCACCAGGCCCACAACTGCATGATAACTATAGGGGAAGCGTCAATATAGCTGGCTCTGATGGACCTCTTGTCCTACCCCCTTTTCCTCTGGGGAACACATTTGTAGTGACCAGTAGCTTGATGCAGATGCTTACAGCAAGGGGCTTGTTCTCGAGGTCGCCATCAGAGGACCCACATTCTCACATAGCCAAGCTGAGGGTGGTTTGCAAAAGCTGTGTATGTCGACCAGATTTTGATATAGATGTCATCGAATTGCGAGTGTTCCCTTTATCACTGACAGGCGATGCTGCTGTATGGTTCATTGAGCTCCCTTATAACTCAATCTATACATGGGACAAACTGAAGGATGTGTTCTTAGCAAGATATTATCTAGTGTCCAAGAAGCTCAATCATAAAGATAAGGTCAACAATTTTGTGGCATTACCTGGAGAGTCTGTGAGTAGCTCTTGGGATAGATTCACTGCGTTTGTAAGAGGTATTCTAAATCACCGTATTGATGATGAGTCGCTGAAGGAATATTTCTATCGAGGTCAAGATGAAAACAATAAAGTAGTGCTTGATACTATAGCTGGAGGATCATATGGTGAGTGCACATAGGCGCAGATTGCGGAAAAATTGGAGAAGATCTCTCGCAACAATAAAGCATGGAACACTAGGGGGTCGGATACTGGAAGAAACACATTTTTCATTCATACTACAAACAACCAATCTGCAGATGAGATTCGTGAGGAGATGGCTCAAATGAGGACCGAGTTAGGGTTGGTATTGAAGCATGTGAGCGAAAGTGCGGAAAAAGTAAATGCTGTGAATTACTTGACTAGAACTCCAGCACCAGTAGAAGAGTGTTACTATGAAAAGGATGCTTATGCGGTGAATGATCAGACGGGGGGTTTTCGACCAAACGTCCAAAGATCCAACACGGAAAATTGGTGCCAGGGTCAAGGAAACCAAGGTCGGAAATATGGCAATTACAACCGAGAGGGTCAATATGTCTAGGATGGGAACTTCAATCGTGACAAAAATTACAACTCTAGCTTACTGTAAAAAAATTTCATTATTACTTTTTTATTATTATTATTATTTTATCTTTTTTGTCCTTCTTGATTTCGTTTGTTTATGGTTCTTAAATTCTTTCCACCATGTCTAGTGCATGTGTTGGGTACTAACATCTCCTCTGCAGGTACCATGATACCAAACAAGAAAGTCGTCATCAACAGGGGCCAGTCAAAATTAGTGGTGCCGACCTTACAACTTATTGATGAGGATACCGACAGGCAACGGGACCCGGATTACTCACCCACACCTTCCTGGACCGGTCGGAACTAGTCCAAGAAGGTGCTCTCCGACGTAGTCACTGCTTCATAGTCTGATGAGGAGGATACACTAATCGGGTCACCAACTAGGTCTAAGTCCGGTTCAGTGTCCAACTCTGCTGCCGGGACTGGGTTCGGGTCCAACACCGGTTCAAGTGCACATGAAGCGGCTACCTAGTTTGATGAGGCATCTAGCTCTGACGGGATTCACATCCCTCAAAATAACCAATTGGATCCAGTAGACAGAGAGCCGAACAGGTGGTGCGTCTAGGGGTAGTGGCAGATTTACTGTGATGCCAAGATGAAGAATGCCAAGGAAAAGATGGCCCGTACAATTACGGAGGAGATCAGAGTTCTCACCGGGAGCCTCCACACTATGCCAGATATCCACCAACTTTTCCAAAGGCACAAGTGCAAGTGTATGGATCATGATTCGAGTACTTATAGCAAGGAGATTGTGCGGGAGTTTTACGCTTCCTATGCTGCCACTCTCCGAGGGCGAATTCACAAGAACGCCAAGCTCGCTGCACAAGAACCCCTCCCATCCACCAAGGTATGAGGTGTCTCGGTGAACTTATCACACACTACCATCAGCCGGTTTCTTTATGGCACTCACCACACATGGGCGGACTCCACCGCTGAATTTGACTATCGGTGGGAAATTGTGCGGATAGGAGCCTTCGGCCGAAATGTGGATCAAAGGGAGGTGGTTATATCATGGCTTGCTCGGCATTTGTCTTTGGATGGAGAGAGAGTGGAATGGGTTGCTGCTCCCCGATTGGGTATTCGGAAGGCCACCCTCACTTTGGCAGCCAAGTTCTTTTGGCTATTGGTCTAAAATAGATTGTCACCAACAATGGCTGATAATATAGTCACTTGGGATAGAGAGGTCATGGTGGTTGCACTGGTTGCTGGATTGGATATAAATTTCCCCCGCCTACTACTGGGAGAATTGCATGAGAAGGCTTTCAAGACCACCACAACCTACCCTTTCCCCTATATGATCTTTCAGCTTTGCAGAGATGCATGAGTGCCTATTTAGCACTGTGATAAATTGATGCATGCGACTGGGACCCTTGACATTGGGTTTATTCAGGATGACGCGAATGTGGCAGCACCACACAGAGGGCCTCGAGTCGATGTAACTATGGGCGAGGATCTAATACACAATGTGGGGCAGATGCATGGAGACGGGACCCCCACTACAGCTCCGCCTGATGAGCACTCAACTTCCTCTTCTCAAACGGCCAGCGAGGCCCTAAGCTAATCTCGAGCCACCACACTCTCCGGAACGGCTATGATACCATTGGCTCGAGTCTAGAAGTTGGAGGGTCAGATAGCCACCTTGATGCACCATATTAAGCCTAGGATGCGGAAGTTGATTGATGAGTGCGAAGAGAGAGTAGAAAAGAGAATGGAGGCAAAAATAAACCAAAAGGTCCAAGAATTTCATAAGCGGCTCGATGCCTTCGAGTTGAGAGTTCTAGAGAGGCCAGCTCCTACTACTGATATGTCCTCTTTCCGGACAGAGCTAGCTAGTGTCCGAGCCGATGTTGACGCCATCCTAGCCACACCAGTTGTCAAGCCACAGGCTGCACCATCTGCATTAGGCGATAATACCATCCTGGAAGCACTATTCAGTGGAAATGATGCGGAGCATCCCGAGCATGCACTTGCCCGTGGTAAGAGGCACCGATCTAGTCACAAAACTGAGCTCAAGGAGGAGGAAAAGACTAGCAAAAGGCAGCGCAGGCAGGAGAAGAAGGCATGGAAAGCCTCTATAATAGATGACTAACTGAGGCAACAGAGGACCCGTGAAATAATTGTTGGGGTGTCGAGTTCTATGCCCATGAGGATTGATGTGAGCACCACTGAGGGTGTAGTTAGAGTGACAGATAGCACTATTGATGGTGCTATCCTTGTTGATGAGGGCACTACTGAGGGTGACCCGAGTGTTGATTTACCGGGCTCTGGGAAACCGAACCCACCCGCTTGTTGATTGTTCATCGGCGTTATGCGCCATATGTTTGCTTCACCCATATCCATTACTTTTTATTATTTTTTGTGTGCATTGGGGACAAGTGCACCTATTTTTTGGGGGATAGGGTAAATGGATTGTGAGTGATAGGGTGAAGTCTGAGTAACCCAACTCATAATCCTCTCTTGGGGTTTTATTGCCTGTGTTCTTTTCCCCTAAGCGACTCTTTAATTTTTGTTGAACCGGCATGTGTTAGGATCGTATGTGTAGAAGCTTAAAAAAAATAAAAAAAATAAAGCATGATGGATTATGAAAAATGATACTCGTCCAAATTTTGTGATATGTGCTAGAATTTGTTGGCTAGATAAGTTGAATGTGTCAGCTCTGAGTATGACATGATAATGAACTAACTTAATGGCATGAGTTAAGCTAAAACTTGAACTGGGTAATCTGATAATCTGATGATGAAACAATGTGCCAAGAGTGTGTTAGAATAGTTGACTGTTCAAACAGTTTTATGCCAATCTAGAACTTGCCCGGTTAGTCCTGCTAAGACAATTTACTCTAGAGGCTAGGAAGTGATCATAGGCCCTTGTTCTGATAAGTCCACAAATTGCCCAAAACAAGAATCCAACCAAATGAAATAAATGCTCCCTTTGATCCAAATGCTTTGAGCCGAAATTAGACCATTTCTTTCTAAACCCCTAACTCACCTTCCCATAATCTACTATGTTGGCCCCAGTCCCTCCTTAGACATGTGCACCTTGACTTAGGCGAAAAGCCTAAGTTGAGGGTGGCTAATGTAAAAAGAAACCTCAATGTTGGCCCTGATCCGACATCGGGTACTGTGCACCTCAACTAATGGAAAATCCATAAGTTGAGGGTGGCTATGAAAGAGGAAACCAAAAGAAAAATGGATATGAAAAGAGTTTGATGCTGAAAAAGAGAAAAGGAAAAGAGAAGAAAGGATCTTACTTGTTGAAAGCTAAAGAAAAGAATAAAACGCAAGAAAAAAAGAGGATGAAAGTGAAAAATAAAGAGCTACAAAGTCTAAAGTCAGATCCATGGTTGAAGAAAATCAAGGAAAAGAAGGTAAAACGGTAGGATGTCAAAAATAGGGCAAAATGAGGTTGAAATCCTAGTGTAATGTCAAGGAGGGAAAAAGGTTACTAAGAAGTACCTAAATGTACCACACCTGACCCTGAGCCTACGTTACAAGCTAAGAAAGTCCTATAGTGATCTTAGAATCTAGTTTGGAGAGTCAAAGCAGTGAAAATAAGGGCAACCCTATCGTATTGAGAACTAACTATACTTGAAGTTCCTTCTGAGCGTGAGTGTTGAATAAATCCTTGTACTATAATACATATTCATTGTGTGAAAAGAGGGATTTCGTTTGAAGTAAGGGCACTAGTAACATTGTCGGAAAATTGGTAACTTGGTGATAGTAAAATAGTGTATGTTGTGTGTTGGTTGGTCGATCTTTGTCATGTTTTGCTACGCACAAGTTAGCTTGTTGAGTCTAAGAGAACAAAGTCGCACTCAAAGTAAGAGTCGGGATGAAGAGCCATGTGATTGCTTGAGCTGAAATTGTTTGATTATGTACAAGTGTCGTTTAGAGTCATAATGTGCTGCTTAAGGACAAACAACGATTTTAAGTTGAGGGTGTTGATGTACTGTGAGTTTACGGTACTATTGATACATTTCACTTAGGATTTGTGAATGGCTAGGGCATTTTTGTGTTAGTTTTTATGTATTTTTTGTTGTAATTTCAGGAAATAAACTGAGGCGTGAAAAGATGAAGATGTAGCTGAGGCAAGTGTTGAAAAGAGCCACTTACGGAGGCACCTACGGACCGTAGGATGAGTGACGCCCCGTAGATAAGGGTCGTGGGACGACCAGGCATGGCAAGATTGAAGCTCATGGAAATCTGACCAAGTGTGGAACCACGGTGAGGACTGACGGACAGTCGAATGACCTACGGTCCGTCCTGCAGCTCCGTAGAGGTAATCAGAGGAGTGGTTCAAGCACTTGAGTTGAAATAATCTAAGAATAGAGCGACGGAGGTGACTGACGGTCTGTCGTCTCACTGACGAACCGTGCTGCTGGTTTGTGGAAGCTAACTGAGAGAGGTGGATTTGTGAAGATTTCAAATCGGCTAAGCATAAAGCCACGGAAGAGACCTATGGACCCTCATTCGACTTGCGGAGTGTAGGTCAGCCTCATGGAATGGAGACGCGTCCTGCAGTTTTATTTCCTTATTTAGTTTCCCTTTTATTTTAGGATTTGTTTTATATAAATAGGGTATGTAAACCTCATTTTTGGGGGTTAGATTTTATTACTCTTATTCTAGTTCTTGACTTGGGATATTAACTTGCAACTTTAGCAATTCTCAATTTCCTAAGTTCGTTTTGAAGATTTTGGTGTTGAATTTCTGGGTTTATTATTCTTCTTACGTAAGTTCATAAGTCTTTCATCTACAACAATGAATTGTGTGCAAATGATTATGGGTAACTAAACTCCACAACTAGGGTTGTGGGAACCATGAGCGATTAACAAAGTATGAATAGTAAATAAGCAATTCTTGAATAGTGTTTTGCATGCATTGATAATTCTTTCGTTTAAAAGTCTTTTTAACGGTGCACAACGTTAGAACTCCCCTTGTTGCTACTTGCCGTACCAATGAGGTAATCAACCAGAAAAGAATTATCAACATAGATTTAGTGTGATACTATCTAATAGTCTAGTGTCGATTGGTGCAAAGTAATAACTAAGCCAAACATCGATGTGATGTCTAATATGAGGTAAAGGTAAGGGTTAGTAAATTACACACACGTAGCCGGATCAAGGTGCGGGTGAAATTCTCTAGATGTCGGACCAAGGATTAAGAGATACCTAGCTTATCACTTTGCATGTAGTACACTAGGAAAGGATTGCTCTTACTAGGATTCCTGTGTTATGAGCTTGTGGGGAACACGTATACCCTAGTTAATTCTCTCATCTTGATAACAACCAAAATTGACTTTTGTTTACTGATTAGTTATTGAATTCTTACAATTTGTTTCACAAACCCCCCCCCCCCTTTTTAATTACTTGTTTCTGGAAGTAATTTGACTAAACGAATATAATTGTTAGTTAAAGTTAAGTCT
>JAJOOF010003315.1:0-18010 GCA_029582545.1 Solanum lignicaule | reverse complement strand
ACGGGATGGGACTTATTTTTGTCCCCCCAATCCCGGTCCCCCCAATCCCGGTCCCCCCAAAATCCCCCCAGAACCGTCCCCCGTCCCGTCCCGTCCCCTTTCGTCCCGTCCCCCAGTCCCCGTCCCCGTCCCCTTGCCAGCCATACTCCCACCCGCTTGCACAATGTAGTGATAAGACCAGGGAGGAAGAACGCCTTCTTGTTACCCCGGTAGAACATCTTCCACTCAGAAATAATCTGCGCCCCGACATTCAACACAATGCCCTGCACCACGCACACCACTACCAAAGCAAGAGGTACGTCACGTCGGTGCGGTTGCCCGACGGGTGAATCCTCCTAGCAACCAAGTGTAGCCACCTCTTAACATTCGGTGACTAGTCTGTGCTAGTAATACCCTCAGCAGTAAGCCAATAGAGTCTGTTCCGACGGGTAGGCTCCACCAGTGTGTCCCTTAGCCATTCCAGATCCATCTCCCTCAACTTGGCCTCGTACTCAGCGCTTGAGACCTCAGGCACCTCTAGAGCCTCATTAATGGCGGTGGTATTCAGAGGGATGTCAACCCCCCAGATACGAATGATAGGGTGAGGGTCGTCCCAACAGACGATAGGTAGGATAACATAGAACTCCCGCACCCAGTCAGTACATGCGGCAGGGGGAGCCTCGGTTAGTGGAACCCACCCGAACTCCATCAAACGAGCATAAAAAGGCAGGCTCTTTCTCCTCCAGCCTGAGTAAGACGAAACCTCTCTCGCAACAGAATTTATTATTCCAGAAATCGTGATGCCTCTCTCAACTGGCAGTATTGAGAAACCGGACGAAATATAGATTATCCTCATTTGCATCAGCCATTTAGAGAAGTCTGCAAGTAATGGGAAATACACGTTAGAGCCCGATAGGAATAGACAGTTTAAGGCTAAAATGAGAAAAGATAGATTTTTGAGTTAAGGGATGCAGGCCACTGGTCTGGTATATCCCGCCACAACAGCCAAAATCTTGCCAGGGCGGGATTATGGAGGCCGACATAGCGGGATGAAGGTCGCCAGAGCGGCATTCATCTGGGATGAACACCAGGCGCGACAATGGTACCTCTTCATCCCAAATTTCCCATTTTCGACAGAATTCCAGCATATCAGAGTGTATTAACTACCCTAGAACCTAAATATGCAATCATATTAGCAAATAAACCCCTAAACAATGCCTAAATTCAAGTTTATATCAGGAAAACCTTTCAACTTCCCCCACCCATTTTGGTACCGATTCCAGCGTATTTCTAGGAAATCCTTACGCCCAGGACGTTGTGGAGATGTTGGGGACGTGAGGGAAGTGCCCATGCTACGCTTATTATATCAAACAAGCAGCCTATTTTCATTCCGAAAACTACCCCTCCAAAAACCTTTTCTACCCGATCATTTAGAGTCATGCAATTGATGTTACTCAAGTATCGAAGTAAAGAGCGTAAGGAATGCGTAAATTACCTAAATTTTGACGTTCGGAATGGAGTAGTTGAGAGAGTTTCGGGCGTTTTGGAAGTAAAGAGGAGGAAATGGGGAAATCATTCCTCTTTCCCCCCTTTACTGTTTCTGATCTCCCACTACAACGGGATATTTCTCGCCATAGCGGCCCAGTCTTAGTGGAAGGGTTGCCGCCCTGGCGGGGTCAGGCTGTGAAAACTGGGCGTGTTCTTTTGTTGTATGTTGCCTCAAATTCTTCTAGTATGTTGGGTATAGTACCTCTTCGTGTCAAATAATTGAAGAGTCACCATTCGTCGTGATCTTGTAGTGGACCAATTTTTTAGTTTAGGAGTACTCCAAAATAGAGTATATGACAATTCGTGCACTGGTCGTTCGGGGACGAATGAGGGGTAAATTGATATATATTGTAACGACCCGAATCGTTGTTATTTAAGGAAAACAAAAATTTGGGAAAATCTAGACCATTGTCTCGCCAGGGTAGGACATATGCCGCTAGGGCGGCGGCGCCACAACGGGGTAAGTAGTCGCCAGAACGGGATATGCGAGACAAAATGTAAATAACGCAAATTCTTATTTACTCCTTCTTCCTAAAATACTTAAATTAGTCAGAGAACACCCTAGAAACCCCTAAAAAGCTGCTTCAAGCTTGGGAAAGATGGAGAGAGATTTCTAGCGTAAGGATGGCGATATCTTGCAGATTCTTGGCCAAATTCACCGTCATGTCGTCCAGAAAACCAGAAAATTATCTGCAATTCCTCCGTGCAGCTGCTTGGCGCCCATGTAGGCTAGGTTTTATTAACTGAGTAGTTATAAATTTGTGCTCACTGCGTAATATATGTAAATCAATGGTATGAATTATGCGTAGGCCTTCGTGCACCGAATAAAATATGATTAAACCCTATGATGAAGCCTTAGATGATGAACTAGGGATAAGTATGGTTGAATTAATGCTTACATGATATACGTCGATGAGTAGTTAGTAGGTGATAGTTGTGATTTCATGTTGTGTGATGTATGTTTGTTCTTGCTTCATTATAATACATGTATGTATGTGAATGTTGCATTATTGATCACACTAATTGTAAATGAGGATAGATGAATGATGAATGCCATGAATTATGACTTGATTGTATGATTATGAGAATGTGCTTTGTGATTGTGATTGTGGCTTGTTGAATGGATCATGTGTTGCGTTACGACACACTAACTTGGATCGATTGTCACATTCCGGCATAATTATGGGATCGGTTACAACATTCTAGCATAATCTTTGGATCGGGTACCACGTTCCAGTATGCTAACAGTTTGGGTTTGAGTTTCCTGAGAGGACCAAATATTTGATATGATTGTATGCCTTGAGGATTGTGAAACTGTACCTTGTTCATAATAATAATTGATATTGTGTTTCCTGGAGTTGTTATATGGTTATGAGGACTTATGTTTGATTGTTCTTCTATGGTGGACAAACTTAATATGTACCTTGATGTTGAATGAATCGGAAGGGGCAAACCCAACCAGGATGTGATACGGTAGGTGGGGAGTCCGCGTTTCAAGAATTATTAATGTTCGAGTAATTGTTGTGTGTTGTAATGGCGAAGAGTGGGGGTAGTATACGTGATGTAAGTGCTTAGGTGGATTTCAGTTTGAAGAAAAGGATTTGTGTTTAGGGGTTAGAAAGCTTGACTAATGTACTATGTGGCCTTGGCGGGGTAATATGAAGAGGAAGTAAGGGTATGACGGGAGCAGTTAGTCGGAATGCTTGTAATTGTATTGGGCACTATTCTATGTGTTAGAATGATTAGGCTATGATCAAGAACCTAGTAAGTAGGTTGATCGAGAGGGTGTTTATTAGTTTAATTCCGAGGTTTTCAAGAGAGGGTAAAGGTGTAGAAGTGAGTGGTTTATTACATGTTCTGTTGTTTTCTTATGTTAGGTGGTGGGCGTCGGGTTGACCGATGATGCCTATCAGTACGGGTGGTTTGTACTGATACTACTCTTCCTATGTCTTTTTGACATAGTCTGGATGCAGGTTAGTGATGTTTCCTTAGACGAAGATGAATAACTCTCCAGCAGCTTCTACTTTTCCTTACGCATGGTGGGAGCTGTGTCTTTTATTTATTTTGTCCAGTTACACTCTTAGTAGCTCTTATACCTGTTTAGACTAGATTCTTGGGGGTGTTAGTTACTTTACAAATTTTAACCCAAAATTGTTTAAAAGTGTTATTTATGAAAACCCTATGATTTCTTTTATCTTCATTTTTCGTTAATCTTCCGCATATTCTAACTATTGGATATGAGGGTTCTCCTACTTAGGTGTTAATGTGTAGGTGCCCGCACGGCCCGGTGGGTTGGGTCCTGACATTTTGTGTGGTTAGTTATTTGTGCTAAAAATGGTAATATAATATGATGAAAATGATCTAATATGTAAATAATATTAATGTGGCCAACTTGCTACAATATTTTGTGTTGAAATTTCTCCAAAAGAAATTATGAAACTGAGCTTTAAATTGCACAGTAGGTATAATTAATATTTGGTTGGATATAATATAAAATTAAAAGGAAATATGAAGTGAAATAAATATGCATATTCAAGTAGACATGTCACATAGGTACCACATATGATAATAAAAGTGAGGACATGCAACTTAGCAGTCCAAAGGTAAATATGTATCTAAAGTTGGATGACACGTGCAAATATATCAACAAAGTATGACGAAGGGGAAATATAGCCCTTTTCTAAGAGTACATGCACAAATATGACCATTTTCTGAATACTTTAACGTCCTTGTTGAAATTAGAGAATTTTTTCTAAATTTTTATGACTAATTATTTTTTGGAAATGCATTATCAATTAAAAACTTAAATTTCAATGCAACCTTTTACAATAAATACATTTGATTTCACTCTCACCCATTGACTATGGCCCTTGTGGCATTAATCAATCCCACACCCACTGACGAACCATTGAAATGTTGTAATAGTACAAGCTATTAGCGATATTATTCGTTTTGGGCATAGTCCTATACAACTTCAAAAGTATAAATAACTCAAAGATCACTTAATTATGAGAAATTATATAGCCAAATCATTATACTTTATTTTATATCAATAAAGTCATTCAACTTAGGATTTTTTCCTTATAAAATCACTCAACTAAATTTGTTAATATTTTGCATTTAAAAATGGGAGAAGACACAAGTACCCCCTAGACTATGACCGAAATTTCAGAGATACACCTTAACTAAACTAAGGTCCTATTACCCCTGAACTCATTTTATATATAATATTGTACACCTTTTGGCTTATGTGGCACACTTCGTGACTCCACACAGTTGATGTGCGTGGGAGATATTTGGATGCCACGTAAGCCTAAAAGGTGTACAAAATTACAAAAAAAAAATGAGTTCAGGAGGGTAATAGGTCCTTAGTTTAGTTAAGATGTGTCTCTGCAATTTGGGTCATAGTCTAGGGAGGTACTTCTACCTTTTCCCTTTAAAAATCAATACCCCTTCACATTTTGAATGAGACAATACATCCTCTCTATTTTAAATCGATGACTAAAAATGAATTTAATTTATTTCATATATTTTTAATTGTAAAAAATGATCCTCAAGTTAAATAATAGTACGAGAAATGAATCAATGTTATTTTCTAATTTCAAGGCTAAGGGGCTTGAAAACAACCTCTCCACCTTTACAAGGTAGCGATAAGGTTAGCTTACACTTTATCCTTTCCAGACTCCACTTAATGAAATTTCACTAAATATGTTATTGTAATCTCAAGGCTAACAAATTATACGTGTATCAATCAATGTATTATTTTAATCTAAATGAGATATTGTTTTCTTAGAAGTGCTAACGTCATGTATACAAAACCAACTTGTTGAAATAGAATTATGAAAAAGTGATATTAATGACCGAACGAATTCGCAATAAGTTGGACTTCTTTGTTTGCGTTGTTAATGAAATTCAAATATGAAGGGCATTGTTTCTCAAACTCAAATGCTAAGAAGGTAAATTGTGATTTTATTATAAATAATTTGGTTGAGTGATTTTACACGATATAAACCTTAAGTTGAGTGATTTTATTGATTCAAAACAAAGTTTAATGATTATTGTACATAATTTTTCATAATTAACTGATTTTGAGATATTTACTCACTTTAAAACGTTTCTCAAACTCAAATGATAAGTAGGTAAAGTGAGGTATATATAAAGCTTGCTTTTTTATATACTTAGTACGATCTCCCCACACATATTTTGTTGATGTGAGATTCATCCAAGCGTCACATATACCCCTACTGACTCAACATCCTCCCTGAGGTTCTGTTGGGGGTGATTATGATACCATATGTAACACCTCAACACACGAGTAATATTGCCCGTTTTGGACCGAAGTCCTCATGGCTTTAAAATGTGTCCCTATAATTAGGGGTGTGAATCGGTCAGCTTGATTTATCGAATTTCGATTTTTAAATATGTTAAACCAACAAGATTACTTTTTATCGATTTTTGGCCCTAACGGTTCAATTTCCGATTTACCCAATAAGAAAGTGCTCACTTGTAACATCTCGCAAATTGAAAGAACTAGAAAGAGCTAGAATTAGAAAGAGTGATTTTTGGAAATAATAAAAAATCTGGAAAAATTGGTTAAGTTAAGTTTGAGTTTTTGGTCAACTTCAAACGACCATAACTCCTAGCTCAAGATGATTTAGGTGTATTTCCAGTTATCGTAGGAAATATCTTGGAATAATCTTTCCAACGCCGCCGAGTTTGCGCGATTCCGAGTTTGTATGAGTGAGTTATGCCCATTGGAAGTTGGACTGTTCAAATAAGGAAAGTTCAATCCGGATTTTAGAAGGGCATTATGGTCTTTTCACCACCCAATTAAGTTAATTTGTTTTTAGCAATTAAATTGGGGTCTAAACTGAATTGGTTCAATTTAGACAATTGGAAATTTAGGTTAGGGTTTTTGGAGAAAGAACGCAAGAGGAGAAAAGAGGAGAAAGAGCAAAGTTCGTCGTTCTTGAAGGTTTAGCTTGTGGATTTCATCAAGGGATGATCCTTACGAGGTATGTGAGTATTTCATAGCGTTGGGTTCGTTCACCCACGCGCCAATCATGTTTATTTCAGCGAAGTTTGTTCTAGAAAGTTGAAAGTTAATGAAACTTGAATGGTGTTCTTTAAATTGGCCTTCGCTCTTGAGTTAGGTTTAGATTGAGGAGTTCCTTGAGGTTAAAATGTTGTTTCCTTGAGTTGTTTGATTTAGATTCTTGTGTATACATACTGGGTATCTGAATCTAAAGGGAATTTGAGAAAAAGAACCGAGTTTGGGCGAATTGGGGCTAGAAAACGAAGAAGAAAATTAGTCAGGCAAATCTGGGCACTAGCTCCGCGTCGCGGACCTGCTCCCCAAATTTGGGAAAAGTCATTTCGCATCGCGGAGCGGTCATGGACCGTTCTTCCTCAAAAAGTATTTTTGTGATCAAAATTTAAATACTTCTCCGCGTCGCAGACCCACCCTCAGACAGTGATTTTTTTAAATTTTTTCTCATGTTTAGCTATCTAAAATCATTCCTAAACATCATGAGATCTTTCCTATCACAAATCATAATCCTTGAATCCATAATTCAATTCAAGGAAAGTTAAGAGTCAAGTCAAGAGAAGTCAATAGTCAAGTTAAGAGAAGTTCATAAAGGTTTTCAAAAGTCTTTTACAAATGTTTTAACTTTGTTTTAAGACTTGAGTTTTGAGTTGAGTAAAGAGTAAAGTTTGAAGTTCATTTCTTCAAAAGAGTATATCGGGACTATATATTCCCAAAGAGTAAATGTTTTCACATTTAAACAAGAAAGGAAACTGAGATTTCAAAAAGAGCATTTGAGCTAGTTTTCAGTAAAGAGTAAGAGTAAAGTTCATTCTTCAAAGATTATTCGGGAACTAAGTATTTTCAAGAGTTAAAATGTTTTCACACTTGAACAAGAAAGGAAACTAAGATTTCCAAGAGAGCTTTTAAGCTAAGTTTTTGAGTAATTATCTCAAACCAAAGAAAGAGTTATGTTTTTAGAAACATATGAGCTAAAGTATATTTTGGGAGTAGTACTGAGCACCGATATGGGAACGAGCTTGAGTTCAGATAACTCACGTCTCCATAAACCATGTAGCCATCATGGGTAGTAAAGGATCATACTTTTTAGATGACTCCTGAAGATGCTTTTAGCATAGACTAGTGGATCCACTAAGCTAAGCGTTCTATATGACAACAAAGTATAAGATAGTTTTGGCAGTGTGGGAAAGATGTGTATCATCACTTATGCTCATAGTGGTGGTTGTCGGTTAGAGAAACTCCCACATAAACTATATTACTTTATTATATGAGTAAAGTTGAGTTTGTTATTGCATTTTCTTTAACAAACTAAGTTGTTTTCTACTGTTTTAAAGGCTTTCTATATATTGCATGTGTTTTATTGCTTTATATTGAGTTAAGTTATTCAGGAGTTGAGTAAAGCCAAGATAAGTGTTTCTTTCAGATTCTTTTCAAGCTTAAGTTATGTTTAGCATTCCAACTGACATACTCGTACATTCAATGTACTAATGTTATTTGGCCTGCATCTTATTATGATGCAGACGCAGGTAATCAAGATCAACATCCAGCGTCTCGTTGATCCAGTTGAGCACTCAGAGTCAGTTGGTGAGCCTCCTAGCTTTCCGGAGAATCTTTTTATTGCTTTCAGTATTTTAGTTCATTACGATGTCGTGGGTCTTGTCCCGACGTCCATCTCAGTTGTTTAGGGCTTCATAGACAGAGTTAGTGATGTTAGTTCATGAGTCTTTACTTTTCCTTTTCAGTTAAGTTCAGACTTGAGTTGCCACTTTGACAGTGAATGTTATTATAATACATTCTAAGTTATATTTTGAGCAGTTCCGTTTACTTGTTTAACAATATTTATCTTGAGTAAAATCTTCCACTGAGTAAGTAAGCTAGACCAAGGGTTCACTTGGGGCCATCAATGGTTCTCGAGTGCCGGTCCCGCCCAAGGTGTAGGCTCGAGGTGTGACATCACTTGAATAGGTTTACTAGTTTACAGAAGAGGAATTAAAAGAAATAGGCTATGTTGAAAATGAGTAGATTTCTAAAGTTTCTTCCATTTATTTTTTTCTTACAGGGAGAAAAGAGCCCTTTATCAACCATATGACCGATCGGTCAAGGTTACCTCTATCTATGGTATCATTTTCTTAAAATAATAATGAAACACAAAAGTAAAAAGTTATTAATAAGGAAAAAAACTTACTTTAGCTTTCGACGTTTTGTATAATGCGAAATTGTAATTTAAACTACTATGAAATATGAATTAAATGCTTAAAAAAAAAGACAGTTACTAGCAAGACTCTTCGAGATGATACTTCTAGTCCTACAATAACAATTTAACAAAACAAACAAATAAATCTCATATGATTAAGTCCAATAGGCCTCACAATTTTTTCTCTCGAGCGGTGTTGTCATCAAACACGCCTTTCGTATAAAATTATGCTTTATTTTATAATATTCTTTGGTTTCCATTTTGATATGAAATTTGTGTTTTTCTTTAGATACTTGCCAGTCTAGAAATATGCCAGTCGTTTTTTTCTACTCGTCCTCCTAATTTTTCTAGATAATACCTTGTATTAAAACTTTATGATAAAATTAACTTTAAAGCGTTTTATCAAATTTATTTTGTAAAGAGAAATCTTACACTTTGTTTGTATGGTTGTTATTAGGGGTGGATTTAGAGGAAACTGAAAGTGTTCATCCTAACCCTCTTGACAAAATATTACAGTCTATAAGTAACTTTTTATAAAAATGTAAATACATAGGTTTTGAATCGCCTAAATACAAAAGAAAATGTTAGATTATTGGTTTAGGAGTTCAAAATTCACTTTCCGCTATTAAGTTCAAATCTCAAAACACTATTTTTTTTCCCGAACCCCTTAATGAAAATTATGAACCGTCCATTAATTATTACGTATTATTTCATAATGTATCATATTGTATATTATTATATTGTATCATATTCCATCATACTGTATTCTTTAAATAAATACAATATTTGGATAAATTGTACCATTTTCCATCGTTACATAATGCCACACATCGATAATTTGAAAGATAAACCTACAAGAAAAATTAGGTATACAATAGAGCTATTATAAAAATTAAAAAGATAAAATAAAATAATAAATAAAAATAAAATATTTAAATAACTCTGCAATAATACAAAACCAGTCATTACATAAAATGAGATTATTCATATTATCTAACATGAATTTAACAATACAATACTATATAATAAGTAACAACTAACCCAACAAAATGTTTATAACTCAATTAACTACGTGAACTTTCACCTTGCGGACGGAAAATTACTCTCCTAATCACCTTTCCTATTTACAATTATAAAAAAAGAAAACAGCAATTCATTTGGTAGCCATCCTTCAGACAACGCGTGTTGGAAAGCAGTGTCATCATATTATTTTTCATCTGTCCTAATTTCTCTTCTTCATCCATAGCCCATCTGAAGCTCCCAATTTTCAATTTTTTCATTAAATTTTACAAGGTGACTCTTTTTCTATGCTTTTTGGAATTTTTTCTTATAAAATATATGTACTTATTCTTTAATTTATCTGCTATTTTTTTCTTGATCTCCTGTCTATTTGGTTCACTTTTTTATTATTATTATTGAGTTTTAGAGGGGGGAAAATGAAATGGGTATTTGGGAATGATAATCTTTCTCCAAAAAAAGAAAAACCCCCAAAATTATTGAGTATTAGAGAATGAAATGGGGGAAAGAATTAGAAGATTTATGTAGTTGAATCCATTTTTGTGGGATTTTTGTTTGTTTGTTGTGGTACTAATGCTGTTGGGAGTTTACTGGGTGACAGTAGGAAGGGTTTAATGTCAATTTTGTTCTTTGTTATGATCTTGATATGATTTTTATGATAAAATTATGTTTGCTCTTTTGGGAAAAGTTGGGTTTTTTCTTTTTGCTTGGTGGTTTAGATATTTGAGGGAGGGATAAACTATAAAGATTCTATCTTGGGGTTCTATTGGATTAGTTAATGAAGCCAACTTGAAAGTTTGGGTGGACTAGAAATGGGTGTCTTTAGTATTGTCTGAATTCATTGCTAAATGAAACATTTCGTAAACTATAAAGTTCCTGTCGTGGAGTTCTATTGAATTCATTAAAGAAGCCAAATTGAAGTTGGGGTGGACTAAAAATGGTGTCTTTAGTATTGTCTGTGAACTCACCGCTAAATGAAACATTTCGTAAACTATAAAGTTTTTGTCTTGGAGTTCTATTGGATTAGTTGAAGAAGAGAAATTGAAAGTTTGGGCGGACTAGAATTGGTGTCTTTAGCACTGTCTGAATTCATTGCTAAATGAAACATTTCGTAAACTATAAAGTTTCTGTCTTGGAGTTCTATTGGATTCATTAAAGAAGCCAAATTGAAGTTGGGGTGGACTAAAAATGGTGTCTTTAGTATTGTCTGAACTCACTGCTAAATGAAACATTTCGTAAACTATAAAGTTTCTGTCTTGGAGTTCTATTGGATTCGTTAAAGAAGCCAAATTGAAAGTTGGGGTGGACTAGAAATGGTGTCTTTAGTATTGTTCGAACTCACTGCCAAATGAAACATTTCGTAAACTATTAAATTTCTGTCTTGGGGTTCTATTGGATTTGTTAAAGAAGCCAAATTGAAAGTTGCGGTGGGCTGAAAATGGTGTATTTAGTATTGTCTGAACTCACTGCTAAATGAAACATTTTGTAAACTAGAAAATTTCTGTCTTGGAGTTCTATTGGATTCGTTAAAGAAACCAAATTGGAAGTTGGGGTGGGCTCAAAGTGCTGTCTTTAGTATTGTCTGAACTCACTGCAAATAGAAACCTTTTTTACTTCTTGAACATCTGACCATTCTTGGTGTACTGTATATGAATTCTTTTGATTTATCTAAAAGAAAGGAAAATATTTTTAGTTTCTTCGCTTGGTTATGCAACTGGTTGATTTGGCAATGAATTTGTGTGCTCTCATAGTGTGTTTTGCTAAGAGTTTATCTGGAACTGTAGTATAAATATATATCTTATAGATTCAAAGGCAGGGTTAAGGTCTGCATACATCCTACGCTCCTCAGACCCACTTGTGAATTACATTGGGTATGTTGTTGCTGTTGATTCACAGTATGAATTTCTGAAATTTGATGTCAAAGAAACACTGATAGAAGTTGCGTATAAGAGGCACTATCTTGTTAGTGTAGTTTCCTTTTTTTTTTCTTACCTAGTTTCTATGTGCAAATTTTCTGTTTTCTCTAGGGAGAATATGTAATTTTTTCCTTCTCATCTTACAGCAAAATTTATGCATTGTATGTCTGTTATAGATTGTGTTTTGTATTTTGATGACTTAAGTTGGAAGTGCATTGCGCTGCAATGAACTTGTTCATGCATTTATGATGCATTATCTTGAATATCAAGAACTGTGTTGTGGTGATTGAAGTTACGAGTTGATTGGTTAGAAGGAGATGGAAAGGAAGGAATGTAGCGGGTGACATAGATAGTACAGTTTAGTCAAAATTACTGTCTTATTCGGTATTTGCTTTTAATCAACACCTTAGTCTTCTGATATGGTCTTAGTGAGATTCTTTCGTCCAACTGTGCTGTACTTGTTGATACTAACTAGTATTGTTAGATCTTTATTAATGACCTAAGTTCCTAATTTGAATTTACAACACAGGTAATGGCAGTTGAGGAAGATATTGATCTTTCAGATTTGAAGTACCAACTGAGCCAAACACATGTTAGTTGGAAGCAAGAGATGGAGGAAAGCCAGTCCCAAGTTGATGCCTTGCAAGCAAAACTATTAGATGTAAAAACTTGTATTCAGGGGTCAGAAGAAGATACAAAGAAAGAGTTAAATGTTCTTTGGAGCAGAGTCAGAACTGCTGCAACATTAATGATGTATTTGAAAACTAAAGCCAGAGTCATGGCTGTTCCTGATTTGGCCTCTACGTCATGCGGTATAAAAGAACTATATGGAGTAGGGCTTATAGATAAAAATGGTGTACCGTTGTCCAGTTGGTCAAGGGACATAGATCTCTCGTCTTTTGATGATGCTGATGATGCAACATTGATTAGACTTACAAGTACACAAGATTCTTTTGATGAACAAGATGGATCTTATAGGAGCGAATTACTCAGAAGTGTACAATTGGTTACATATGTTATGGAAAATCTTGTCAAAAGGGTTATAATGGCTGAATCTGAAACTGCTTTAGAGAAGGAGAAGGTAACAATAGGTCAGGAAGAGATTCAAAGAAGGGCACTTCAGATTGAAAACATGTCTACTAAGTTAGAAGAGATGGAAAGGTTTGCTTTGGGTACAAATTGTATCTTGAATGAGATGCGCCAGAGAGTTGAAGATTTGGTCGAAGAAACTTCTAGACAGAGGCAGCGAGCTGCAGAAAATGAGCAGGAGCTTTGTTGTGTTAAGAGAGACTTCGAATCTCTGAAATCCTATGTCAGTAGTCTCATTAGTGTCAGAGAAACTCTTCTGTCATCAGAAAAACAATTCCAGACAATTGAAAGGCTTTTTGAACGGTCAGTGTATCCCTTTCGCTGGTGAACAGAATTTCTGTTTTCATATAATGATGATATAGCTGTTTATTTATGTTCTCTGAGTAATAATGGTCAGTGTGCCTGTGATGTCAGAAGAGACTACTGCGTAATATGTTGCTTGATGATATGTCTTAATACTTGCAATGCAGTTTACCAAGAGTATATACCTTTCAATATCTTATAGCACACCTTTCTGAATCAATTCATTTGAGACTTTGAATTTATGTCTAACCATTTTTTCCAGCCATATTCTCCACGACACCAGAATGTTATCTGGTGTAGTGGGTTATAATTAATTTGCTATGTCTTTATGTACAAAAATGATATAAAATGAAATGGATCACTTGGATTAAGAATGAGGAATCATCCTTTTTTTAGTGCAAAGGTTTTAAGGTTGAATATAGACTAGCGTTGTGACATTTCCTAGGGTACAAAACTTGGAACAAGAAGGGCTGAGTGCAGGTTTGTAAAATCTCTTCTTTGATCCAAAAGCACAGAACTAATGAAACTATGAAAGTAGTGATAAATCATCTTTTACAATTTTTTTGAGAATGGTAACATTTTATAAGCCCTACTTGTGGGATTACATTGGGTATGCTGTTGTTGGTAAGATTTTATAAACAGAAGCAGTGAAGCACAAAGTTTGTGCGGAATCAGTTCCTTTACATCATTCTAGGACGTTGAGAAAGTCTTAACATTTTATCTGCTGTGTACTGACTGCTGATCTTCTAGTCTACACCTAAAACCAAAAAAGATACACATTTATATTTCAATTTATGTATATTTTCATATTTGCTTTCAAAACATCGTTGATTCCTTTCTTTCCAAATCACCCACCATATGCATGAAGGAATGGTCTCCTAGATTTTTCTTTTCTCCTTCCCAATACCCTTACCAGTCCAACAATGCAGCATTTGTTTGATAGTCCTAGGCATCACCCAGCTTAACTTGAAAAATGTTAAAAAACAGATTCCACATTTGAGTTGTGATGCTACAATACAGAAATACATGATTAGCATCGTTATTCTTTTTCACACGGTATACATCTACTAATAGCTATGCCCCTTCTCTATTAGGACTGTTGTGTAAGAAGTGCTTCATATGTGAGAGTCTAACAAAAACATGTCACCTTGTATGGTGCCCTGGATCTCCATATCTGCCTCCAAGGCCAGAAGCTGTAATTCTGATCCAATGTATTGGAGGTCAATAGGAATTTGTAGCAGCTGCTGACTGAGAAGGTACCTTTACTTTGTGGAACCCATACTAGCCAGTCAACTACCATTTCCTGGAATTTGAAGCTTGCCGATATTTTGATGAGTTGTGAGAACCTATCCACTTCCCATCTACTTAAACAACAACAACATACTCAGTGGAATTCCACAAAGTGGGTCTATCCCTGTGGGTCTGGGGATAGAGTGTATGCAGACCTTACCCCTTCTTTGGTGGTAGAGGTTGTTTTCGGTAGACCCTCAGCTCAAGGAAAAACAATCCAAAACAGTAGGGCAAAATAAATAATGGAAGTGAACAAGCTATGGCAAAATACTATAGAAATCATATGACAAATCATTTTGAACAGTAATTACAACAAAATAATACGACAAGAAAAATGCAAGAAACAACAAGTAGTAATAGAAATCGAGGGACAAGAAACTACAAGAGTAATACTACGACTACTATTATGGAAGGAAAATGCTCTACTACCTATTAACCTTCTATCCTAATTCGTGTCCTCCACAACCTTCTATCTACAATCATGTCCTTAGTAAGCTAAAATCGCGTGATGTCGCGTCTAATCACCTCTCCCCAATAGTGCCAATACTTCTTTGGGCTACCTCTAGTCCTCTACCGCCCTTGGAACCATCCATAGACAACCGCTCACACCTCTGCCATCCGTGCATGACCTCTTCACATGCCCAAACCATCTCAGCCTCGCTTTCTGCATCTTGTCCTCCACTGAAGCCACTCCTGACATTTCTAATCCTAGCCCTCCTAGTATGCTCACACATCCATCACAGCATTCTCATTTTCACAACTTTCATCTTCTGAGCGTGAGAGTTTTTAACTGGCCAACACTCCGCCCCATATAACATAGTTGGTCTAACTACCAACCTATAGAGCATGCCTTTAATTTTTGGTGGTACCTTCTTATCATGCAAGACTCCAGGTGGGAGCCTCTATTTCATCCACCCTGCACCAACATGATGTGTAACATCATCGTCAATCTCTCCATTTCCTTGGAAAATAGATCCAAGATCCTGAAACCTCATCTCTTTTTGATTTCTTGTGTATCAAGCCTTGCTCCACGCTAGCCTCATGTGTCATATTATAGAACTTGTACTCTTAAGTATCCTGTTTTGGTTCTGCTCAACCGGAACCTTTAGACTCCAAGGTTTGTCTCCAAATCTTTAGTCTCGTCAATTAAAACTATGCCATCCGCAAATAACATACATTGTGGCACCTCTCCTTGGATATGTCGCGTCAATTCATCCATCACCAAGGCAAACAAAATCGGGCTAAGAGCTGATCTGTGGTGCAACCCCATCACAACTAAGAAGTACTTCAAGTCTCCTCTCGCTGTCCTTACCCGAGTCTTGGATCCATCATGCATATTCTTGATCACCCTAGTGTATGCTGCAGGTACCTTTTTTTTTTTGAGAAGGTAACATTTGTGTATATTCATCCAGTGCATGGGTTGCACTAAAACCATATTTACAGCTTGTCAAAAAGTAAGAAAACTGAATCTGAATCTGAATCCTAACAGGAACCTAGGATATCTATAATGAATTCAGTGTCCTCTAAATACATCTGCTTGCACCAGAAGCAAAAAAGCCTCATACAATTTAGTGTGATCTTTTGAAGGTCACAGCTCTTGCTCTCAAAACATCTAGCATTTCTTTCCACAGGTACCCCTTTAGCCTCCAAGCATCTCCATACAACCTCCCTTGGGACTTTGTCATAAGCCTTTTCTAGGTCGACGATTACCATGTGTAAGTCCTTCCTCTTCCTATATTGCTCCACTAATCTCCTTGCAAGATGAATGCCTTCTGTTGTTAAGCGCTCCGACATGAATCCGAACTGGTTCACGATAATAGCTACACCCCTTCTCACCCTTATCTCCACCGCCCTACTTTCATAGTGTGGCTTAGGAGCTTGATACCCCTATAGTTGTTGCAATTTTAAGTGTCATCCTTGTTCTTGTACAATGGGATCATTGTACTCCACCTCCATTCTTCGGACATTTTTGCTGTCTTAAAAGCGACAAAAAACAACTCAATTAACCACCCTGCACCTACCCTACCTGCCGCTTTTCCAAAATTCCAACAGGATCTCATATAGCCCAGTTGCTTTTCCCCTACACAACTACGAATGACACCCTTATCTTCCTCAACCTTTATACACCTACAATACCCAAAATCGCGACGCCTCTCAGAGTGTTCTAAATTCCCCAGCACAATGTCTCTGTTCCCCTTTTCGTCCAAGAGTTCATGAAAGTATGACTGTCATCTTTGGCTAATGAGAGTGCCTGCTCCACCAGTATTTTGCCCTCTCGTCCTTGATGCGCTTCACTTGGTCTAGGTCACGGGTCCTCCTTTCTCTTGCCTTGAGACTAGCCCGTACAATTTCTTATCCCCGCCAATTCAACATACAGGCGTTCAAAAGGCGCCGTAACCGCTAACTTCGCCTCTAATTCAACATACTTCCAATCCACTTCATCAAAAAAGAAGAAGAAGAAGAGAGCCTATCCACTTCCCAGTCATTGGAATTTCTCCTGAAACTCAACTCCCACCAGTACTAGATCTACATTGTGCGGTAGTATGATATGGGTATGCCTCACTTAATTATAAAGATCTGGAAATAATTCCTTCAGAGGGGAGTGTTATGCATCATGCCAAAAAAGAGTGTTGCCACCATTACCTACCAAAATCCGTGTTTCTACCAAGGTCATCCCAAAAACTTCTTATATGTTTCCAAACACTGACCACTCCATGTGCTGAGTTAGTAATTTTGGTACTCCAGTTATGCTCTCTTCCATATTTCTTGGTAACCACCACTTTCCATAACGCTCCTTCATTTTGATTGAATCTCCATAACCACTTGAAAAGTAAGCCCCTATTCTGGTATCTATGATTTCTTACTCCCATTCCCCTTGCTTCTTGTTCAACTGGACTATCCTCCATTCAAATAGGTGGAATTCTTTTTTCTCCTTGTTTCTCCTCCAGAGAAACTCATTTCTTATAGTATCTAGTCTATTTTTCACCTTGGCAGGCATTGGAGAAAGAGACATTGTATGTATAGGAAATGAGTCCAAAATACTATTAAGCTGACCTGTCTCCCAAAAATAAGTATCGTCTTTTCCATTTAGCGAGTCTTTTATCAGAGTTCTACAGGATATTCTTCCATATTATTGAGGCTTTGAATATTTTTTTGAAATGGTTAACATCACTGAAGCTTTGTAATTTGGCACCTAAAGGAAGTTCCAGATATACTGTTGGCAAGCTCCCACTGTTACGCTTAAGTATTGCTGCCAACTCTGTAAATCTGTACTACATTTACTGGAACCAAGTGACTCTTAGTAACACTAATGTTGTAACGACCCGAGAGCACCCCCTAGTCATTACCGGCGTATTCGACCTCGAAGAGGTCTTATACAAGCCCTTAGCATTCATCATAACATGTATCATAGAATAAAATCACGGAAAATTTAAAACTTTTACTTTGGGAGTTCAACTTCACTTCATATAGGAAAAATAGAATCTAACTTCGTTACAATGCACCATCTAGACATAGAAGTATCGAAAATGGGACTTAGCCCTTACATCAATAAGAAGTCTTGCAAATAGGAAGTACAACAATGTCTTTCAACATAAGCAAAGAACTAAACATAGAAGCTAGATCATA